>CANYBF011520728.1:0-14149 GCA_948192965.1 Dalechampia spathulata | reverse complement strand
AAAATAAGTGATTTTCTTTATTTTTTATCCAATGATTTTGCAAAAAAGAGAGAACCAAAACCATGCATGAAATATGGAACAAAGAAGAATAAATCTCTAAATTTAATTCTTATTTTATTCCAAAAATACTCATGATCTAACGAGTTTCACATCAATCTTAATATAACCAAAAATCTTGACTCTACCAAAATGTGAAATTTGAATCTAATTAATTTATATATCATATAGATCAATCTAATACATCTAACATGAAATGAATTGTATAATACGAAATGATACAATTAATCCATAAATATTAAATTGAAATAACATCATTTTTAAGATAAATTAATATATCAAACCCAATATGATATGATTCAACTTATATAATATTTATATAAGTTAATATTTTAAATTGTAAAACTAATATTTTAAATTGTAAAACTAATTTTTTATCAAATTTCATATAAAAAATAAATTATTATTTTTAATTTATAAAAATTAATTTTATTTTATTTTATTTATCTAATAGTAATAGTTTTAATTTATGATAATTAATTTTTATTTAAGAACTTTATTTAGAATCAAATATAGATTATTTTTATTATCTAACAATTTAATTTGTTGAAATTAATTTTTATTATCTAATTTTATATTAAAAAATAACACATAAATAATTAGTTAAGAGGAAATAGAATTTTATTATAAAGTTTAAATTTGATAAAATTAATTTTATTTGATTTTAATTATCTAAAGTAATAATAATAATTTTAATTTACAGTAACTAATTTCTATAATAAATTATATAAAAAATATTACTTATGATTATTTTTAAAAATATAAGATATTTATTAAAATTATAAAACATCTCATAGCTAACATATGATTTGATTTTTTTAAATTCATATTATAAAAGCCAAATGAATTAGATTGATTGAGTATACTTTTTTTGAATTTTTAATTTATATTATAAGAAGGAAAGAAAACAAGTAAAATGATATTTTTATTATTCCTTTTAAATTTATTAAAATTAATTTTTATTTTATTTTATTTATGTGATAGTAGTAATGTTAATTTATAACAATAAATTTATATTTGAGAATTCTATTCAAAATCAAATATAAATACAATTTATTTTTATTATCTAATAGTTTAATTTATCAAAATTAATTTTTACTATAAAATTTTATATAAAAAATCAACATTTAAATGATTAGTGTTAAGAAAACGGAATTTTATTAAATAATGTAAATTTATTAAAATTAATTTTATTTTATTTTAATAATTTAATAGTAATAGTTTTAATTTATAACAACTAATTTTTATAATAAAATTATATAAAGAAAAATATTACTTATGATTATTTTCAAAAATATAAAGTGTTTATTAAAGTTACAAAATATTTCAAAACATATTATTTAACTTTTTCAAATTTATATTATAAAAATGAAGTAAAGTATATTAATGGAGCATTTCACTCTCAAATTTTTAACTATAAGAGAGAATGAGAAAAAATAAAATGATGATTTTATTATTTTTAAAATTTTTTAAAATTAATTTTAATTATCTAATAGTAATAATTTTAATTTATAATAACTAATTTTTATCTAAAGTTTCTATTTAAGAGTAAATATAAATATAAATTTTTTATAATCTAATAGTTTAATTTCTTGAAATTAATTTTTATTATCATAATTTTATATAAAAAATACATAAATGATTAGTTTTAAGAAAATAAAAATTTATTAAAAAATAAAAATTTATTAAAAATAATTTTATTTTTTAATCATCTAATATTTATAGTTTTAATTTATAACAACTAATTTTTATAATAAAATTATATACAAAAAATATTATTTCTAATTTTTTCAAAAAAAGAGGTATTTATTAAAATTATAAAAATATCACACATGTCAACATATGATTTAGTTTTTCCAAACTCACACTATAAAAATCAAATAAAGTAGATTGATGAAGCATACTTTTAAAATAGAATTTTAAATGAAATGTATAATAATAAAATTATAAAGAAATTAAAATTTTTTTATAAAAGTGATACGTATAATAATCTAATTTTATGAGAGTTAAAATTATATTTTGTAATATAATTTAAAATGATATGCATAATGATAAAATTTTATATTATAATAAAATTTTATTAATATTAAAATTATATGTTATAATAAAAATTTTAATAATATATATAATAATAATATTTTATTAGAATGAAAAAAATATTTTAAAATATTGTATAAAATAATATAAGTAGTGAATAAAAAAATAATATAACATGTAATGCATGTAACATAACTCTAGTATTATAAAAAAATTTAAATAAATATATAAACAAATAATTTAAGAAAGAATTAGAAAATTTTCAAAATAAATTTTCAATATAAAAGTCAAACCTTGTATATGCGTAATTATAGTAATCAAGATTTTAGTTAATATTTTTAACAATTTTTATACATCCAATATTAATAAAATATTATTTTCATAAATTCAATAATAATGGAATTGCTTAATTAACAAATATATTTAAATAAACCCTTCGATTAATGATCCAAAGTCACATTTACCCTTAAACTTTAAACATAGTCAATTAAGCCCTTCAACTTTAATTGCAATCCATGTGTCCCTTTATTCTTAAATCTTGGTCAGTTAAACCTTTTAACTTTACCTGTAACAATAAAGATTTTACACTTATCAAAATTATTAATCATAATAATAACAAAGATAATAATAATAAATTGATGTGAGTTTTAAGTTGAAGGCCAGAATAACTGGCAGCCATATTACATGGTAAAAAATTGATGCCAAATCAGCATTGGACGCTGACTGGCGTCCAACTTTTTCTCTCCCTTCTCCCTCCTCCCTCCTCGTATGTTCTGCACGCATTTTGTCCCTTTATGATTTTCCTCCCTTTCCTGTAATAATAATAATAATAATAATAATAATAATAATAATAATAATAATAATAATAATAATAATACTATAATAATAATAATAATAATAAAATACTAAAAATAATAACAATAATAAAAAATTATTATTTTGTTATTATTTTGTTATTATTATTTTATTATTATTATTATTATTATTATTATTATTATTATTTAGTATTTAATTATTATTTTTAGTTTTAATTTATTTTTATTACAATTTTTTGTTATTAGTAAAACTAAAAATAAAATAAATAATAATAATAATAATAAAATACTAAATAATAAAAAAATAATAAAACTAAAAACAAAATATTAATAATAATAATAAAATACTAAATAAAAAAAATAAAACTAAAATAATAATAAAAATAATAATATTTATTATTATTATTATTATTTAGTATTTTATTATTATTATTATTTTAGTATTTTATTATTATAATTATTTTATTTTAAGTTTTATTATTATTATTATTATTATTAACCTAAAGAGGGACAAAAGCCTGGCAGAGAAAGGGAAAAGGGAAAAAGTTGGACTCCAGCCAAAATCGCTTCCAATGCTGATTTAGTATTAATTTTTTGCCACCTAATATGTTGGCCAGTTATTCCGGTGTCAAATTAGAAATTTTTTTCACTTTTACACTAAATAAATAAAATTACATATTTTTTATCTTAAATTGAGAAATTGTCCAAATAAAAGACAATCATGCAGTTTTATTATGAAAATTAAGGTATAATCCTAAAGATAAGGAATTTTATGAAAACAGTAATTTTCAATAAAAATAATAATTTTATAATTAATTTAAAATAAAACATGTTTTAACTTATAATAAATTTCTATGAAATTTTTTAAAATATTATATCATGATTATTTTAAAAGATCAATTTTTTAAGGAAATGTGTTCCATTTTTTAGGTTTTCAGAATTCCCAAAATTCAATGAATAGTACTCGGTAAGGAGCTTGTGGATTCAGGAGCTATAATTGATTGTCCGCAATCTTAGTAGATTTTGCTGTGTGAAATATTTTCAAACATCTGTTTCATTTGAACTATTAATGATTTTTTTTAGGGAAAAAATGCTAGTCGTGACTAAGATCTTTCGCATGTAACGGCACATTTTCTGAAAGTTTCTGTGGTACAAAGCACGCTGTTCAGTAATGCAAGCTCCCTTCTATGTCTAAACTTGCCCAGTTAGAGATGTCTATACCAGTAAGAGCCCCTGCATGGGTCTCGACGAGAAGGCTTTTTGAGCAGAAGTTACAGGACCTCCACAAATGCGCCAACTCCAACCACGTAAAGGAAGTTTATGCCCAGATATTGAAAAGAAATCTACACAATGATCTTTATGTCGCACCCAAGTTAATATCGGCTTTCTCTCTTTGTCATCAAATGAGTTTGGCTGTTAATGTTTTTAATCAAGTTGAAGACCCAAATGTACAATTGTATAATACTTTGATTAGAGCTCATATGCAGAATTCTCAAGCTTCAATGGGCTTTGCTACTTTCTTTGATATGCAAAAGAATGGTGTTTTTGCTGATAATTTTACTTACCCTTTTCTTTTAAAGGCCTGTCATGGACAATCTTGGTTGCCTGTTGTGCAAATGATTCACTGTCACGTCGAAAAGTTTGGGTTTTTCGGAGATTTGTTTGTGCCCAATTCGCTAATTGATACTTACTCCAAGTGTGGGTCGTTGGGTGTTAATTATGCAATGAAGTTGTTTATGAAAATGGATGAGAGAGATACTGTTTCTTGGAATTCTATGATAGGTGGTTTGGTCAAAGCAGGTGATTTGATCAGAGCTCGGAAACTGTTTGATGAAATGACTGAGAGAGATGCAGTTAGTTGGAACACGATATTGGATGGCTATGTAAAGTCAGGAGACATGAATCAAGCGTTTGAGTTGTTTGAGAGAATGCCAGAGAGGAACGTTGTTTCCTGGTCGACTATGATTTCAGGATTTTGTAAAGCAGGAGACATGGAAATGGCTAGGATGTTATTTGATAAGATGCCAGCCAAGAACGTGGTTGCCTGGACCATAATTATATCTGGGTTTGCTGAGAAAGGGCTTATGAAGGAAGCAGCAACACTGTATAATCAGATGGAAGCAGCTCGATTAAGGCTTGATGATGGAGCTTTTATCAGTATATTGGCTGCTTGTGCAGAGTCTGGTTTGCTTGGATTAGGGAAAAGAGTTCATGCATCTATTGAGAGAATAAGGTTTAACTGCAGTGCTAATGTGTCCAATGCTTTGATTGACATGTATTCGAAGTGCGGTAGAGTAAACAAAGCTTTAAAAATTTTCAATGAGATGTCAAATAGAGATTTAGTTTCTTGGAATTGCATGCTCCAAGGGCTTGCGATGCATGGGCATGGGGAGAAAGCAATCCAGCTTTTCTCTTCAATGCAGCAGGAAGGGTTTAAGCCTGATAAAGTTACTCTGATCGCTGTCTTATGTGCTTGTACCCATGCTGGATTTGTTGATGAAGGTCTTTATTATTTTAATACTATGGAAAGAGACTATGGGATCGTTCCCCACGTTGAGCACTATGGTTGCGTAATTGACCTTTTGGGACGAGGAGGGCGCCTTGAGGAAGCTTTTAGGATTGTTCAGAGCATGCCAGTTGAACCAAATGATGTAATTTGGGGAACCCTTTTGGGGGCATGCCGAGTGCACCATGCTACGCCTCTCGCAGAGAAGGTACTAAATAGTCTAAGTACGCATGAACAATCGGATCCTGGTAATTACTCTATGTTGTCAAATATTTTTGCTGCTGCTGAAAATTGGAATAGCGTTGCCAACATGAGGTTGCAAATGAAGAGCACTGGTGTCCAAAAACCACCAGGTGCTAGTTCCATAGAGCTGGAAGATGAAGTCCATGAATTCACTGTATTTGACAAATCACACCCCAAAACAGATAAGATTTATCAAATGATTGATAAACTTTGCCACGACCTGATGCAAGTTTGCTACGTCCCAGAGGTAGAGTTGTAGAAACTGGAATGTACTCTCAGGAGGTTAAGGTGTGATAATTGTTGGGGGTATTTTCTTGCTTGTAGATGGAACGTTCAGTGTCTAGGAACTTGGCTGTATATTTGTAGGAACTTGGCTGACAATACATACTGATGAAAGAAATGGTTGGTACTTTTTATCGTCAACGGTTGTACACTTGAACTGATAACTTTTCTGCTGGACCTCAAAATGCTGAATTCTCTATTAGGATCCTTCTGTTTCCTCATCAAGTTGTCTCTGCTGAACTTTTGGAACTGAACCAACAGTATCAGCTTCTTGTCTGGGATACTCGCAAACAAACCTTTCTCCAGCACCTGTAAAGCATTTGTGTGCTACCCCACAAATCCTTGAGCCTTCTCCATTTCACAGCTGCCAAAAGTTAGTTACTGGAGGATGAAAATCTCAACCATCAGAGCTATCTGCTTCTTCCAGGCTGGGTGCGGACGACAAAGTGTAAGAATGTTGAAGAAGTAAAAGAGTTCTGCCATGGATGTAAAGAGAGGTGGGTTTTCAGCAGAAATGGTGAAGAAAGATTTTCAGAGTCCAAGGTGAACAAGAATGGAGAGACGCGAAGCTTTCAAAATTTTCTTCGACTTCTAGCAGCAGGGGCTACTACATTTACATTTTATTTCATGAAAGCTACGTACCATAATTCAGTAGAACTTGAAGTAGAATCAACAAATAATTAGTTCAAAATTTATCTAGAGTAAAAATCACTCAACTTGAGTCAAGTTAAATGATGATTTTTCTAAAATTTTAAAGTGTAACTTGACCAAGTATATATTATAAAATTTAAAATGATGCTAAATATATCCATTCTCAGATATTCAAAGGATAGCTTGACTTACGTACAGAATGATCGAATCTTGAAATTTGAGGAGGCAACTCAAGTTGTATTGGACATTTACTTGACTCAAGTAATTCTTGAAAATAAAAATATTATTAAATACTATAAGAAAAGGCGTAAAGTATATACTTTTTTTCACTTTTTGTTCTTACAAGAATTCCCACATTCCTAAATGTCAAAACTGTCTTTGATTTAAATGAATTTTAAATAACAAATAAATGTTCATTCTGAAACGAGACGAATTTCCAAGAAAGCTAAACCAAATCAAGCCTTAATTTTTCAACAAAAAAGGAAATAACAAGAAATAATTCTTGATTTCATTAAAATGAATTTATAGATAATAAGATTTTAAAGGGATCTATGAGAAAATGAAACACACAAAAGTATATCATCATAAATGGCTGTAATCAGCAACACTACACTGCAAAAGACGAACGCAAAAGGATGACCCAATCCAACAAGACTATGACCAAGTGTTTAAAACAATATATACACAAACCCTGAGTTGAGTTTAAGATTACACTTTTCCTTTCAATCATATAGCTTCAAAATTACTAATTTTGTTTGAAATCATATGGGTTCTTCCTCAACCCTAATACTTTATGACCGAGAGTTTTAAAAGAGATGCTTATAAATTTGACACATTTTATAACTGATAAAACATGTTTTATGGTTTGTAAAGTCAATACATAATAAATTTTAAATTTATGATTTTTATTTTATAAAATATACTTCTCATAAATATATAGATCAAAATTGTAATTAAAATGATATCAATTTGTTGGTATATAAATAGGTGTATTTTAATATGCATAATAAATTAACAAATTTTAAAATTTATAATCCTTAGATTATAATTATGTCACCGCAATAATTTATTATAACTCTTGTAAGATTCAACCAAAGAAAGGAATTTGGTTTTTGAAGGTTGGTTTGTACATGACTAGTGTGACATTCTACACGAGTTGTGTAAGACTAGTTTCTAGCATGAAAATTGAGTTTTTCAAATGTAAAACGTAACCAACATGACTAGAAATGCCAAAAACATGACTCAAATACCTAAAACCAAAGTTTTAATGCATGAAAATGAACTTATATCTCTATAAAGCATGCAAATGAAGCTAAGTATGTCACTTTCATAGGTTAAATAGAATGTTATATGCATAAGTTTAGTATCAAAATGAAACTAAGATATAAATTATGTAAAATATGAAGAAAATGGATGAAATTATGCTAAGTATGTAAGATATGAATATGATGCATGAGATGTTAGTAAATGAATGAACTACTAAGGTATGCATATAAAATGCATGAAAATAAAGTTAAAAGAATCATTTAAGAATAGAGAAAAGTAGTGATAATGTCAATTATCACAATCTAATTAAAAATTCATATGTTAGATATTAGGTTCAATAAATTGTATATTTAGAAGATCAAAATTCAAGTTTGAAGTAAGAAATTATAATTATACTAAAACATTTTATTTGTGAAGTTAACAATTACAAATAGCTTGGAATATCATTAACAATTTTCAATTATAATGATTGAATATTCAATTGAATTTCATTTAAGCAACCAATATCAATTAATATAAATTGAAACAATAATTGTATCAAGGTGAATAATGTTAGCGTATAAATAGAGTTATTTTCACATGCATAGAAATCAACAAGCTTTACATTTATAATCCTTAAAGTTGTAATTATGCAACCGCAAGAATATGAGTCGCAACTATAGTATACGAGTATCGTTTTCTAGGACTGATGGTAGTCAAGTACTAGACGTTAATTTCATCGATTATTCAGGTTATTAAATGTTAAAATCATGATATGGATCTATTAAACTAATTATATATCAAAGCTAAAGAATAATTTACATATGTTTCATTGGTTGTTAGGGGTGAATGTATGAAAATCAAGTCAGGACAACTTATTAATGAACCCAGTTTAAATGTCAAAGCAGTGTTTTATGTAAGAATCTTCCTTCCAAAAGATCATTACCTACTGAGGATAAACAAATAGACTACTTCCATGACTATTAAATCCATTTCAGTGATTAGCTCGATAACTCACTTAAGCTTCCTAATTAGGCTAACTCTTACGTCAAGGTAGTTAAAATTAGGCATTCTCAGATTCATTCAGTTAAATTAATCATTCTTCCAAAGTGATCAAAAGAATTAAGAATTATTCAATTATCAAAATAGGCCTCATTTCAATAATAGAATAAATAATAATATAAAACTAAATATGAAAACATGAAGATGAACTGCTTCATTACTCAAGCTTGAAACTGTAATCTCATAACATTCAACCCAAAAACCTTAATTAAGTCATTAAAAAGGAAAGCTGAAATAAGAAAATAGCGCAATAAATAGGAAATGCAACCATAAATTCTATTCAATAAAGTATGAGATGTAGAAAAAAGATAAAACTAGTGAGAACTTGAAATCAAATTCTGCTACTGCTTCTAACTCTAGTTCTTTTAACTTGCCTAATCCAGCTGCCTAACAAGTCTTCTCAATATCTTGATAAATCCCTGTTGCAAAAATAGATTAGAAGCTAGTTAGAAGGATTCAATCTCACAAACCTTAGCTTTTCCCTTTTTCTCTTCAAACCCTAATTTTCTCTCCCTCAATGATCAAATGACTCCCAAAACCTAATCCCACATTCTTATTCCCTCTATAAATTGCTCAATCAATCCTCACCCTTTATTCCATGATCCTATGGTCATCATAAGAGAATGCAAATTTGGCTAAAATGAGCCGTACGAGTCATGTAAGTGCTACACGAGTCATGTATCTTTTGAAGCAAGTGAGAAAAGCAAAGATAAAAAGGACCGAATCTTACATGAGTTATGTAAGGCTTGGCTAAGTAGGAAAAAATCACGTTTAACAAAATAACTTAAGGAGCCAAGTCCTACATGACTCGTGTAAGCCTTAAAAGTCGTGTAAGACTCACATGAATCAATAAAAGTCCAAATTCTAAACTTGAATAAGGAAAAATAAAATTCTAAAGCCTAAAACTATGATTCAAATGCAAAATAGTACCTTACAAACTTAATAAATGCATGCAAGTCCATCTAAATGGAGCTAATTCCTAGGCTATATGAAATATCTATGAAAATTATGCAGAATATGAAGAAAATGAATGAATAAAAGCTAAATATGCAAAACATGAATGAAATATAAGGCATGACAATAATATATGCAATTCATCATATAATATGCTATTAAATCAATTAAGAATGCATGAAAACATGATTAAAAGAGATACGTTAAGCATGAAAAATTCAATATGAATGAAAAAGATGTAGTGATGCGAAATTTAACTAATTGAATTCTAGTTATATTTAAATCTTAATCGGTCTATCACCTTTTTAATTATAAATACTGATATTCTAGTGCAACCATGTTAGTGTATGCTCTAGAGCAAACATGTTTGTGTATGCTCTAAATTATCCCTGATCAATGCATTAATAAGAATGAATATTATTAATTCAGTTAAGATCAGCACATATTATACTTCCTTTAAGGATGATTCTTATTCATTATGACAAGAGTTGTCTAAAGTGAATATGTGGATGAGCAGTAAAGGACTGACTCATTGGAAGCCTTGCCAGTGAGATTTCATATGGATAATTGATCTATGTTTATGAAATATATCTCACTCATATCAGTAGTGCAAGTATCCTTAAGACTTGAGATAATAAGGTTATCTTAATTATGGATCACTATGTTTTGACTTCTATGTTTTATTCCTCTAGAGGAGGCATTCATAACTTAGAGGTTGGATATAGTGTAAAGTAGTTGAAGGTATTTGTTTATCAATAAAGGATTCACCACCCCAGATTAAATGTAGGGGTTTTATCTCAATGATTCATGTAATATTTTTTATTCAGGAATCTCTGGCCAGAGTAGAATGCCTATTGATGAATGAGTTTCATTAAGGTATTTTAGGAATAAAGATTATGGTACATAAAACATTAAATTTAGGGCATAATCTAACATAATTGATTATGCATTGATTTGACATTAATCTATACTCAAACCTAAATGAGATAGTGGATGGTGAAAGGAGTTTATTGCATGGAATCTGATATGGAAGGGTTGTAGTCAAACTAATGACCTCTTGACATTTGGGTAGTCATGATGTGTGACTAGATACCACTCATTATTTGCATATGATGTTATTAAATGAAGCTTAATAATATATTCATATATTGCCATCATGTCAAGAACCTAAAATAATATTTTATGGTTATAAGATAACCTATATTTTTCATATTTATTAGAAAGATTATGAAAAGACCTTCAATTTGATACTAAGATCACTGAAATCTAATGAGTAGAACTCTAGATACAAGTGATTTAAGATGGCATATTATATATGCATGGTATGTATGGGTTTTTGATGGAATTAATTAACTTAATGGTTAAAATGTGAATGTCACATAACTTATTTATATATGATGAATTAAATAGAAGTGCACATGATTGCCATATGCTTCTGGAAGGAGATTTAAGTCACTTACATGCAAGTCATATGCCAAACGCATGTGACATGCACATGACTTGACTTGTTATAACTTAAACCTAATTAGGGTTATATCATTACGTTTTGGTGTAAACATATTGAGTGACAGAAGAATATTTTAGCTGCCTCTCTTTTCCTTATGCTTTCTAAGAATTTTAAAGTACAAGAACAAGGAAAAATAATTCGATTTTGATAGAACAACAAGAAGAAAACCGAATTCAATTATCATTCTTCATCCATTGCTCTTTATGTTTTGTTTTACTAGTCTCAAAACAAAACTAGTAATTTGATTACTAATCATGTTCTTAACTTGTGTGGATAGTTTGGAGATCCTCTATCCTTAGGGATTGAAAAGTTTGCTACAACTTTTCAAAAGGACAAAGAAAGAAGAAGATCGACTTATGAGTAAGTTTTTTAAACTCTCCTTATATAATCTTCTTTATGTTTGATGTTTTCTATGTATAGAATTGCTAGATCTAATAAAATCACATGTTTTAAAAATTTTAAATTGCATCTTCCACTGCAAAACATGTTTTTCATTAACTAACAAGAAGCTATAGATCAAAATGAAGCGTAAACTGTGAAAATTCAATATGAATGAAATGAATGTAGTAGATGTAGTGACGTGAAATTTAACTGATTGAATTCTAGTTATATTTAAATCTTAATAAGTCTATCATCCTTTTAATTACAAATGCCAGTATTCTAGTGCAAATATATATGCATGAGGATAAAAATAATAACGTATTTCTAAGTAATTAAGTAGAAATGAACAAGCAAATTAATGAAAGAGTTATACTTATTATAAAACAAAGAATAGATCAAGTAATTTTTTAAGCTTTTCTTTTCTTTCCCTTTTTATTTAATTTTATTTTTCTAGACCGAGTTACCTTGTTACAAGTCTTTAGCATGAAAGCAAACATTATAAGTGCCAGCTCTCGGTTAATCAACTCAGAACTGAGGCACCCCAAATTCAGTACTCGTGTTTTTGAACCGTTTGACCTAGAAACATTCATGGTATGCATAAATGTCCTTATCTACTAAGCATCATAAATATAGAAGTAAGAGGTGGACATAATACTCATATTCATTGACATTTTTAACTTAGAAAATCATATGGGGTGCATGCTATTTCCTACCTACTAGCCAATAAACATAGGAGTAGGTCTAGAATCCTAAAACAGTTATGTAACTTGGAAATTTTTGCAGTTGACCCACTATTTGAATTATAATTAGTTAAACTAGTTCATTAAGACTTGACCAGTTCACTAAAACTCAAATTAACTTAAAAATAGCTTAAAAGTTCAACATATATGTAGACAAAAGTTGGCATAGGTAATAAAAGGGGTCAAGGTGACAAAGGCTAAAAATAACTTTAGTTAACAAACAGTAAATTTTAGCAACAACTATATCCAATCATCAATTCATGCAAATTGAACAAAGAAAAAAATATAAATCACTTAGGCCTACAACTATTGTTTTGTAAGCAAGATGACAAAATTGTAAAAAATTTTAACATAAAATGCACGCTTATCAGATTTAACAATAATATAAATAAGTAATGAGATTTGAAATGAAAAGTACAGTAAAATAGATGCTACCCCAAACTTAAGAACTGACATTGCCCTCAATGGTACTAAAGCAAATCAACAGATAGGGATAATATATATAGTACTACAGTAGTGAAACATG
Source organism: Dalechampia spathulata (assembly GCA_948192965.1). Lineage (NCBI taxonomy): Eukaryota > Viridiplantae > Streptophyta > Magnoliopsida > Malpighiales > Euphorbiaceae > Dalechampia > Dalechampia spathulata. Next base: position 1,143 of record CANYBF011520728.1, on the reverse strand, counting down.
CAATAAATGAAATGAGCACAATGTAAACATAGGGGAAACAAAAGGAATACAAGAATACCATACAATCACATCTTTGGTGGAAGAGGTGGAGGATGATAGCCCTGGTGTTGAAAGTACCCAAAGCAAACACCTTCAAAACGCTCCATGCGGTGATGAATCACTTGAATCGCTTGGGCATTGGACTGGATGAGATCATGTAAATTAATCAGGGTTTGAGTGTTGGAATTAATTGTCATGGTGAGATGGTTGAGCTATATCATGATATCTTGAAGAGTGGGTTTAGTTTAGGTTTCTGGTTGTGCTGTAGTAGAAGGAGAAACAGAGAGAGGAGGAGGTAGAGGAGGTGTGTCATCTGAGCCTATCTCATATTGAATCGCATTACCCTGAATAAAGAAATATCTACCATGTTCCTTTGACCACTTAATTAATCTCTTATTAGTAAGAGATATTAAATCTATCAAAGGTCGACCTGGAGTGACAGTGTACTTAATTTTCTTCATTATAAGTACCCCAAAATGCCTACCTAGTATAATGACTAAACCTCCACAGTAAATAGGAGTGTTCTTACTAGTTTCCCTCAATCGGATAAAATCCTTAACCATCAATATAGTTGCATCAAATTTGATACCAATGGTCATGTAATGAACAAGAAAAAGTTTCGAGATGGTTATTTTCGAGCCTTCTTGTCACATCCTGAATTTAGTGGTTCATTGTGCATTCATAAATTGATGTTATGTTGTGTTTTATATGTTATTGGTATAAAAATGATATAAAATTATGATTATGTTGATAAGTATATGATAAGAATTGAGTTTAAAGCTCAAAAGAGGAAATGGAAAATTTTATCGAAACCACTAAAATAAATTTTAAACGGCACTAAAATGATGATTCTATATTATAAACATTGAATTTGATTGAATGGTTTTGACCATTGTGCTTGTATTAACTTAAATTAGATATATGCAAATTTTTAAAATTTTGCATTAAAATTTAATTATGACATCATAATTAGGTAATGATGATGTAAGCAAATAAATTGAGGTGATTTTAAGGAGTTAGGATATGTAAAAGTAAGAATTAATAATGAATTAGTAAATTTTATAATTAATATTAATAATAGAAAGTCTAATTAGAATTTTAAAT
>CANYBF011520628.1:0-15860 GCA_948192965.1 Dalechampia spathulata | reverse complement strand
CTATAACAATATGTACGTGGCATTTTGATATTCAAAAATGATATTACCATATGAACTTACACATAATATTCATCAAACAATGTATCATCATCATATAACATCAACTAACATCTTACTATATCAATGTTGAACATTTGATATTAATAGTAATAGGATAAATACCATATGCAATCCTTTGTAACTTTTCCTCCATCAATTTTCATATAAGAGAATCATCATATACATATATGTATGTGGTATGTATAAATTCTAGTATCATGCATCCATCATCATTAATCCTTACATTTTCACTATATATAGATGATAATGCACGCTTTTGAGAATGCAATCATGTTGTGCACTCTCCCTCAACTCTTTATAATCTTTTATCTCATTCTAAAATATTGCATGTGATTCCTTTTCATACTGGGTCCCTCTAGATACCGGTAATCAACTTCCGTAGGAGTCATTGTATCTATATGATTCCTTTGAGGGAATCCATTAATTATAACACCCAGTACGTTTCTTTTTCTGTAACATTTTTTTTCCTTTCTCTTACCCACCTTATAACTTCACTATAATGTCATGAATATCTTTGCATGCTTGAATATTTCATGATATATCATATGATTAATGAGTACATGATCGTGTATGATAGTGGTTGTATGATGTCTTCATGTATGAATGATTCATGACTTGTTGCATAACTCATGCTTATATGATTGTAAGCAATGATGATCATATGATACCATTCACAATATAATCTCACTACGATGCTATCATAAGCAATTAAGTGAAACTTATCATTTTAAGACCCTATGTAAGGTCCTAAGATGAATAGCACAAACCTGCTATGGACTTTCCTTTATCCAAATTCCTTAATGGTACTCGTAAGTCTTCACCACCTATAACATTACAAAGTATCCATACTTAATAAAATAAATAATTTATATGAAGATTTCAACATATACCAAGTTATAGGTAAAGCACCATCCTTATTAACCATTTTACAATAAAATTTCATCCTTACACTTCATATGAACTCTCATTCAAATATCTAACATGTTAATAAGATAAGGCATCATTTTGTATAATTGTTACCATTTAAAATTCATTTTCTAGAGTTGTACTCGACCTGAGTATCTTCATACTCGGGTTGATTACATTTCTGGCCATTTTTCTATCACCTTTAATTCATTTCCAGAGGTATACTCGACTTGAGTATCACTATACTTGACTCAAGTTTGTTACTATTTTTATAGGTCTCATTTTCCCAGCATCCAACTCGACTTGAGTTAAACCATACTCGACTCTAGTTTGCTGCTGCCTATATAGGTTATGTTTCCATCAAAAACATCAATTTAATAATTTAAAGTTCAATCACCTATTAAATACAATTCATCATTTACAACACATCACTAGCTTACACCTTCCTCAACAACCAAAAACCCAATTTGATTTCTTTCTAACCATTCACTATCAAATTCAAACTCAACTTCACATAATCAAGAACTCAAATCATCATACCATAACCATATCTTTGCCCCACAAAAACCATAAGAAAATAACTCAAGGGAAAAACATATATAAGGAACGAAAGAAACAATAACACTCTTCAATTCATACTTCCTCTTACCTAGATCACAATCCCTTGAAGATTTAAGTTTAGGAAGAACAAGAAAGGAGAAGAAGAAGAAGATGAACACATGAGTCAAGTATATAAAACACCAAAAAAACATAGAACCCAGAAGCTATACATGGTTTTACCTTGAATTGCTATGGTTTTGATTTAAGCTAAGTCATAAGAACAAGAGAGGAGGAAGAAGAAGAAACCATATGATTTGGGAGGAAGAAATAAAAATAACCTAACCTGCTTCTTCTTATCTATTATTATTATTATTATTATTATTATTATTATTATTATTACTACTACTTAAGTTAGGAAGGGTCCAATAATCTATAGACATTTGGTAATCCAATAGTACTTCCTTACATATTTGCCTTTCCTCTCCTCCTTATCAACTAAAGCATCATTCTTACATCATATTACACATAATTCTTACATAATATCCCACTTACACCCATTTAAGACAATATGAACATAAGTCATACATAATTTTTATTTTCTAATTCTAACCTTAACTTTTCATGTAATCCCTTTTATATGCTAGCTACCATTTACCCTACCATTGTTTCTAACTTTACTTTACCTTGTACTTACCCATCTTAACCAATACCTTAACATACAATAATATGTTAAACTTGTTAAAGCATCACTCTACATCTAAAGCATTTACACCTTTAGTGCATATTCATTTCTTTCTCTATCAATTTCATTCTATATGGCATTCATTTATCCATAGGACATTTCATTTTCCATACCTTATGTCAAAACATCTATGCATCACATCTTATTCATGCATTTCATGTATGAAGCAAGCAGTCTTTATAACATATGCAGAACATGCCTATGTGTGAATGTGACACTCATCAAGAGGCTAATAATGCGAATGTGACAATACAATAAGTAATTTGAAGAATAAAGAGGTTGATATTTGAATAATATAAATAATTAATATATAAATTTCTTAAAATATATAATTATTTATGGATAAATTAATTTAAATAACAATAATAATAACAACCTTACTTAATGAATAATTAATTTTTATATTATATATTCAAAATAGATAATAACAATCTATACAATTTTAAAGTTAAGATAATAATACAAAAATTTTTTAATTATTTTCTTAAATAATAAATAATATTTTATGAAAAAATGGAATAGTGATGGAATTTGTGACCGTAGCTAAATAATGACGGAATTCGCTACGGGACAATATCCGTAACTAATTCACTATGGAACAATATCCGTAGCTAAATAGCGACAGAATTCGCTATGGAACAATATCCATAACTAAATAGTGACGGAATTCTCTATAGAATAATATCCATAGCTAAATAGCGATAGAATTCGCTACGAAATAAGATTTCTTGCTATATAGCAATGGAATTCACGATAAATGATGAAATCTGTCGCCATTAAACATTTCTATTGCTAAATAGCAACGGACGTGTTCCGTAGCTGATTTCTGAAGTAATCTCACAACTTGCTTGTAGTGCAAATAGAAAATAAGTGGAAGAAGAAGAAGAATTATTTAGAAAAATGGAATCTCATTACATAGTAAATTTAAGCTCGTTTATAATTTTTCTTATTTTAAATGTCATATATATGAAATAATGTGTGCTCCAAAAGGTTGGTGAGTTCCATCCCACCTTCCCCTCCCTTGCCTCACTCTAATCTCTTCCAAACAACCATTAATTAACTTTTCTCTTTTTCTCTTTTAATATTTTATTTATTTATTTATCCTCTTAATTATTATTGATTAAGAATAATTTAATCAATTATTAACATTAAAAATATTAATAATTAATAATTTAACATTAATAATTTAATGTTAATAATATTAACATTAATAATTTAATCAATTACGAGTACTTTTATTAACATTAAAAATGTTTTAATTTTATAAAAAATCTTTTAGCAATTCTACGTCTAAAAAACACGAAAAATCTATAAATGGTGTTAAAAGCGTGTGGACTGTGAGGCCACTCCCACGTGTCGCAATATTGTTTCTATTAGTGTCATTGCTGACGTGGCTCACATTTATTGGAAAAGAAAGTGGCTTCTCTTGGGTTTCATATACACGCCCTCATCACGTGATCGTCAGCGAACACCACTTGTTAAGATTACATCCGTCAAGGGACATGACCAAACCCACTCTCACCTCCTCATCGCGTCCGAATTCTCTTCCATGATGCCGCAAATCATTATCCTGCTTTCTAAAAATAAGTATAATTTAATTTATTTTTCTAATCAAATTATTTATCAAAAACAACACGTTTGTAATGAGGTCATCATTGATCAATTCAGTTGATTTTCATGAAATTTTAAATTAAATTAAATTAATTAAAAATTAAATTTAAATCATGCAGTTTTAAGTATTTTTTAAAAATAAATAAATTAAATTATAATTAATTAGATGAATTTTATTTCTGTAATATATCAATTTAAATATTAGAGGCAAGAAAATATTTAAAAATTTGATAATTAATCTTCCCAGTAGATTATTAATATCCGATAATCCAAATATTTTGAATAATGATGATCCAGATATTCTAAATGATAAATTTTCATATGAATATCTTAATTTTATTCAATAAATTATATCATAATATATTAAAATCAAAAAATTGAATTAAATAATAACTATTAAAATCCTATAATTTTAAAATATTAAATACATATTTTTATTTGTATAAAATAATAATTGTATATATGATTTTAAATTTACAATAAATTTAATTACTGAATAAATGTACTTAAATGGAAATCAAAATAAAAAAGTTTACACTATCAATAACCAAATCAAATGAATCATGAATTTAAGTATAATGGATTTTGATAATTATTTTCACTCGGCACTATAAATAAAAGGAAGACACGTCCACTGGGCAGTGGGAGCCACCGATGAAATGATCTCGTGGCACCGCAGACAGACACGAACACTAGAACAGTAAAGATGCTAATAGATGGAAAGACCGAAGAAGAACCCTATGAGCGCGTGGGCATGGCGTGTCACTCCGTTCAGCAGTACGATAACGACATTCGTCTTCTTACTCGTTTCCACTGAAAAAATCTCTCCCAACTCTCTGCTCTTTATATAAACCTCAACTTCAGCTTTCTTCTTACCAGTCTTTGCATCTTACTCCATAAAGAGAATTCATTCATTTTCTACTCACTCACTCGTACAATTTGAACAGTCAACAAAATCCCGAAAAAGTTCACCTCTGCAGGCCGCTGATTTCGCATTTTGTTTCCTTGCGCTGAAAGTTTTTTCTTTTCTTTTGAGGTAATTTACACCAATTCTTCGTTTATTATTAGAAGTTTCTCCGTTCTATGTTTCTGATAATGGGTTCTTCTTCTGGGCACTACTCTCTCTTATGGTTGAATGTTCAAATAATTACTTATTATGAGTGAGTGATGATTTCTTAAATTTTCCTTCTGACAAACAGACCATGAAAGTTTAATTTGTATGTATTTGTGGGTTTTATTGCTTTCAAGTCTTAAGGAATTTCTAGTGGCTTATAGGGTTATTATTGGTATCTTTGTTTGATTTAGTGAAACTAATTAACGCTTGTAAATCGTTAGGTTATTGGATCTACGTTGCTGCCATTTGATTGGTAAAATCAGCTGTATGGATAAAAGAGCTTTAGGTGTTTCTTAAGCTTAATATTTGATGCTCCTGGCCCAGTTTGTTATTGTCTTCTCTGAATTTCTGCCGTTCCGTTGTTAACTGATAATTATGTGCATGCAACACTTTATGATGCGTTTTGTTGTTTAGGATGTTTATCAATATCTCTTTGGATCGTGTGCAAGTGTATGAATCTTCAGGGTTGAATCTGCTAATTGTTTTTTACATGGGGTTTCTTGTGAAACTAATTGAAATTTTGTTTTTGCAGGCTTGTATTACTGCGACAAGGCATATCTAAGTTAGGAATTTGTACCTGCTGGACGAAACAATCATCTTTATCTGATTACTGGTCGGCTTCGGATGCTACGGTTTGTATTATGAAATCGCACCCACTTTTCAGATATGGTAGTGTAACTGGTGCAGGACTATCTATCACTCCTTCAACATCGAATAGCCTCTTCCGGTCCTTGAAATTTGCTGTAGGAAACTCTCCAATCTCGCCCTTCTCAAGTCAGTTCGATTGCGACGCCATTACCACTCTGAGTGACTGTCAGGAGCAATATACTAGTACTGAGAATCTTTCAGAAGCCGGCCCTTTTTTCAACTCTTCAATTGAAGCCAGTAGTCATTTTGATCAACAAAGCCCTTCATTGTTGCAAGATACACTTTCTAGCCAGAATATAAGACACGCTCTGCTGCAATTAGAAACTGCTTTGATGGGACCAGATGACGATGAATATGTAAGCATGCCTGATACCTGGAGTCGGGAACGCCAGGGTTCTTGGGTGATTCAACCTCAGCAATCTTTTGTTTGTCAGCATAGAGAATCTGATGATGTTGCTCAACATGAGAAGCATCAGATAGAAATAGAGAAAGTATATTTACCAAGTATGCCATCAGACAATTTGAAGCGGCTTCTTGTTGAATGTGCTAAAGCTCTTTCTGAAAACAACATGAATGGATTTGATAGGTTGCTTGAAAAGGCTAGAGCTGTTGTGTCTATAAGTGGAGACCCAATACAGCGACTTGGTGCGTACTTGGTGGAAGGCTTGGTGGCTAGGAAGGAAGCATCAGGCAACACCATTTACCGTGCTCTCAGGTGTAGAGAACCTGAAAGCAAGGATTTGCTTTCATACATGCAGATTCTTTATGAAATTTGTCCTTACCTGAAATTTGGCTACATGGCAGCCAATGGAGCCATAGCTGAAGCTTGCAAGAAAGAGAACCGCATCCATATCATTGATTTCCAGATTGCTCAAGGTACACAATGGATAACACTTCTTCAAGCTCTTGCAGCAAAGCCAGGTGGACCCCCACATGTTCGCATTACAGGCATAGATGACCCTGCTAATAAACATGCTCGTGGTGGTGACGGGTTGGAGGCAGTTCACAGACGGTTGGCTTCAATCTCTGAGAAATTCAACATCCCAATTGAGTTCCATGGACTGCCAGTTTTTGCTCCTGATGTTACACGGGACATGCTTGATGTGAGGCCCGGTGAAGCTCTTGCAGTGAACTTTCCTTTGCAGCTCCACCACACTCCTGACGAGAGTGTTGATGTGAGGAACCCAAGAGATGTCCTTCTCCGGATGGTGAAGTCATTAAATCCCAAAGTGGTCACTTTGGTCGAGCAAGAATCAAACACAAACACGACCCCTTTTCTCACCAGGTTCGTCCAAACTCTAGACTTCTACTTGGCAATGTTTGAGTCCATAGACGTGGCGCTGCCAAGGGACCGAAAGGACCGGATAGGTGTTGAGCAACACTGCTTAGCCAAGGATATTGTAAACATCATTGCTTGTGAAGGTAAAGAAAGGGTGGAGCGGCATGAACTGTTTGGCAAGTGGAAGAGCAGGCTGACAATGGCAGGTTTCCGGCAATACCCTTTGAGCTCCTATGTAAACTCTGTAATAAAGAGCCTGCTGATGTGTTATTCAGAACATTACACGCTCCTGGAAAAGGATGGAGCCATGCTATTGGGGTGGAAGGACAAGAATCTGATATCTGCGTCCGCATGGCATTGATAGAACTTCAAATTTGAAATGCCTTGCATCTTTAGTATTTGTGAATAGCAATTCAAAGTCATCCAATTCAATTTAAATATGGAACGATATTTTTTAAAAATAATATAAAATTCAATTTGCGTAATCAGTTTATCTGTAAAATGTAATATAGATATGCATCAGATGTATTTTAGGCTTTTATTTTTTGCAAATTTATGCCCATTTGAAGAAAATTATACTAACACATCTTATCAGGCTACTCATCTACATTATCAAATTTCAGTTATGTAACAATCGAAGAAGAAATATTTTTAGAATATTCTCTGCAATATCATCATATCAACATTAGTTTAATTTCATAAACATCATTTTAATATTAATTTGATTTCATAAAAGTAAACGAACTCTCTCAAAAACAATATTAAATTTTTATATAAAACATTAATAATAATAAATAATCAAAAATTAATTTAATATTTATCAATTTTTTTTGAAATGTTTTGAATAATTTTATAAAAGAGATAGTAAATTTTAAAAATTTAAATGATAAAATATTTTTTGATATAAATTATTATCTTTTGTTTGATAATAATTAAAATTATATTTCTAACAATTGCAATCCAACATATTTTATGCTTTCTAAATTTTAGTTAAATGTCATTTTCGAAATAAGTAATTTATGAATTTAAATATTAAAATTATATCATAATTAATCTTTGATGAACAAATAAACTCTTATAAATTTTTTAATAATTATTATATATTAAAATGGGGAGGGGAGGGACATGCAAAATATCATCCTACTGTTTCCTTTAAATTTATTTTATTTAATAAATTTAATTTATATTTATAATTAATTTTAATTTAATAATTTTATTCAAAATTAAATATAAATATAAATTTTTTATTATTTAATTTTATATAAGAATTTTATTTAAAATAAAATACAAATATTAATTATTTTTATCATTTAATAATTTAACATTGAAATTAATTTTCCTTATCTAATATTATATTGAAAAAATAAAAAATAAATAGAATTAAGGATTTTATTAAAAAAACCTAAATTTGTTAAATTTTATTTTATTTTTTATTAATTACTTAATAATAATAATTTAATTTATAACAACTCATATTTATAATTTATATAAAAGAAAATATTATTTATGATTATTTTCAAAAATATGAGATTTTTATTATAATTATAAAAATATCTCATATTGTTAATGTCTAACTTAACATTTTAAAACTCAAATTATAAATGTTAAGCAAAGTATATCGATGAAATATACTTTTCTTGAATTTTTCGTTAATGTTCAAAGAAAGAATGTGACAAGTAAAATAAATCTTTTACAATTCCATCTAAATTTGTTAAAATTAATTTTTATTATCTAATTTTATATTAAGAAAAACAACACATAAATAATTAGTTTCAAAAGAATATAATTTTTAAAGTTATAAATTTATTAAAAATAACATTAATTATTTTAATTTATAAAACTAATTTTTATAATAAAATTATATCATGAAAAATAGTATTTATAATTACTTTCAAAAATATTAAGTGTTTTTTAAAATTATAGAAATATTTGATATTATTAATCTCTTACCTAACCTTTTAAATTTGTATTATAAAAATTAAATGAAGTAGATTAATAAAATATATTTTTCTCGTATTTTTTGTTAATATTAAAAGAGGTAATGAGGCAAATCAAATGAATATTTTACAATTTTCTCTAAATTTGTCAAAATTTTGTTCCAATTATTTTTTATTGTCTAATTTTATACAAAAAAAATAACACATAAATTATTAGTTTTAAGGAAATAGAATTTTATTTAAAAAATTAAATTTGTTAAAACTAATTTTATTTTATTTTAAAAATCTAGTAATAATAATTTTAATTTATGACAACTAATTTTTATAATAAAATCATATGAAAAAATATTATTTATAATTAATTTTATTAAAATTGTAAAAATATCTTACAATCCTTTATTTAACATTTTCAAACTCATATTATAAAAGTTAAATGAAAGAAATTAATGAAATATAATTTTCTTGGATTTTCTGTTATATTGAAAGAAAGAATGTAATAAGTAAAATGAATGTTTACCATTCCTTTGAATATTCTATTATTCCTTTTAAATTTATTAAAATTTGTTAAAATTAGTTTTCATCTTTTAATTTTATATAGAAAAATAACACATCAATAATTAGTTTTAAGATAATAGATTTTATTAAAAATCTAAATTCATTAAAATTAAATTTATTTTATGTTAATTGTTTAATAGCAATAATTTTAATTTATAGCAATGAATTTTTATCATAAGTTTATATAAAAGAAAATATTATTTATTATTATTTTCAAAAACATTATTAACATCTCATTTAATCTTTTCAAATTTATATTATAAAAGTCAACCAAAGTAAATTGATATAACATACCTTTTTCAGAGTTTTGATTAATATTAAATGAAAAATTGAGATAAGTAAAATAAATGGTCTATGATTCCTCTAAATTTATTAAAAATTCATTTAAATTAATTTTTATTTTAAAATTTTATATAAAAATAACATATAAAAAATTAATTTTTAGGAAATAGTATTTTATAAAAAATCTAAATTTTTTAAAACTAATTTTATTTTATTTTAATTATTTAAAAGTAATAAGTTTAACTCATAACAACTAATTTATATAATAAAAATAAAATATTATTTATGATTATTTTAAAAAATATGAGATTTTAAAATTATAAAAATATCTCATTGTTAATGTCTAACTTAATCTTTTCAAGTTCATTATATAAAAATCAAATGAAACAGATAGATTAAACATAAATTTGTTAGATTTTTGGCTAATATTAAAAGAGGGATGGGGACAAAAAAAAATGTTATTTATACCTTTCTTTTTAAATTTATTAAAACTAATTCTTTTATTTTAGTATTTAATAATATTATTTTTAATTTATAACAACTAATTTTTATCAAAAAAAATTTTATTCAAAATCAAATATAAATACTAATTATTTTATTATTTAATATTTAAATTTGTTAAAATTAATTTTGATCACCTAATTTTATATTAAAAAAAATCAACACATACATGATTATATTTAAGAAAAATAAAATTTTATTTAAAAATTTAAATTTATTAAAACTAATTTTATTTTATTTTAATTATCTAATAATAATAGTTTTTATTTCTAGTAATCAAATTTTTATAAAAAAATTTTATTTATGATTATTTTTAAAAATTCAAGATGTTTATTAAAGTTGCAAAAATATTATATATTATTAATGTCCGACTTAATTTTTTCAAACTTATATTATAAAATTCATTTGAAATAGATTATGAAATATATTTTTCTTAGAAATTTGATCAAGTCAAAGTATGGTAATTGTTCTTTTTAGTTTAATAGCTAATACCTAAGTTTTTGTTAATTTTAATTGTTAAAAATTTATTTTTTATCAAAAAGATAATATTAAAATTATCATATTTTATAATTTATTTTGAAGTATATGTAAACTTTTGAATTAATATAAATAAACAATAAATAATCAATCATACAAAATATTTCAATTAAAATTTTAGGATTATTAATCAATTAAAATTGAATATATGACTACATGAATAAAAATTATATGATTTTTTGATTTTAGAATGAAATTTTAAATGATATGTATAATAATAAAATTTTAAAGAAATAAAAGTCCTATTATTATAAAAATGATATATATAATAATATAATTTTATAATGGTTAAAATTATGTCTTATAATATAATTTTAAATCATATGTATACTAATTGAAATAGAATTGTGTTAAAATAGAGTTGTATCATAGTATATTAAAACAGAAAAGAAAGGATATTGAAAAAGATAGTCTTACCCTTCCTCTTAAATTCTGTTATTTTCTAAAACATTTAATTTGTTAGTTACTAAATATTTTATATTTTATATTATCTTATCTTATTGTTATGTAAATAAATTTTATTCAAACGTAAATATTGCTAATTTTGTTTGTATTTGTTAATTATTAACTATTTTATATTTTATATTATTTTATTTTATTTTTATATAAACAAATTTTATTTAAAGATAAATACTACTACTTTTATTTATATTTTTAATTGCTAATTATTTTATATTTTATATTATTATCTAATTTTTTACCTAAATAATGTTATTCAAAGATAAATACTACCAATTTTATTTTAATTAATTAATTAATTATTATTTTATATTTTATGAGATATTTATTAAAGTTATAAAATATCTCATATTGTTAATATATATGTAAATATTTTCAAATTTATACTATAAAAGCCAAGTGAAATATATTGATTGAGCATATATTTGTCAAATTTTTTAATTAATATTATAAGAGCTAAGAGAAACAAGTAAAATAATGATTTTACCATTTCTCTAAATTAATTAAAACTAATTTATATTTTATTTTAATTATCAAATAGTAATAATTTTAATTTATAACAACTAATTTCTATCTAAAAATTATATTTAAAATTAAATATAAATATGAATTATTTTTATTATAAATAATTAATTTTAATTTTAATTATCTATAGTAATAATTTTAATTTATAATAATTAATTTCTATTTAAAAATTCTATAATTAATTTCTTTTAAGAAAATAAAAGCTTATTAAATAATCTAAATTTGGTAACACTAATTTTATTTTATTTTAATAATTTAATAGTAATATTTTTAATTTATAATAAATGATTTCTATAATAAAATTATTTGAAGGAAAATAATTATTATTCTTATTTTTAAAAATACGAGATATTTATTAAAGTTATAAAATATCATGAATTGTTAACTATAATTTAACTTTTTCAATTGAAATCCTATAATTGTTTAGGATTTATATAATTTGATTATCAAAATTATTAAAGTTTAGAAAATACTATTTATATTAAATTTGTAATAAATAATTTATAAAAACTAATTTTATTTTATTTTAATTATCTAATAGTAATAATTTTAATTTGTAACAACTATTTTTTATAATCAAATTTTATAAATAAAAATATTATTTATGATTTTTAAAAAAATAAGAGATATTTATTAAAGTTATATAATATCTCACACTGTTAACTTAAGATTTAATTTTTTCAAATTCATACCATAAAAGTCGAATGAAGTAGATTTATTAAGTATACATCTCTTAATTTTTTAACTAAACATTTAAAAGAGAAAGGGAATAAGTAAAAATGATGATTTTAATATTATAATATATTAAAAAAGGGTAGGGATAAGGGAAAGGATTGTTTTACCATTTCTCATCAATTTTATTTTTTGTTATGAATATATGTGATGTTATTTATTTAGGATGATTATATTTTTTGATAATTAGATGTATTTATATCATGAATAAATGTATATATATTATGTATTTATTAGATAGTTATTTTGTATTTATTTTGAAATTTTGTTGATTATGATTAGAAATTTGTAAATATATTTGTTAGTTATATTATGTGTTATATAAAATGTAATGAATTTTTTAGAAAATAAGAAATGAAATATTTGAGAGGTGAAATATGTAAAAATAAAAAAAATGTGTAAAAATAATGGGAGTAAAAAATAGGGGAAAGAGAAAATAATGATAAAAAATGAAATAATAAATTTAGTTATTATTAAATTTAGAAAAAAATGAAACGAATAAGTTGCAGAAAGAATGAAAACAGTAATTTTCAGAAAAATTAAAGTAATAATTTTAAAAAAATTAATTTTGTAATGTTTAGTAATTATTAATTTTTGAAAAAAATTAAATTAATAATTATGAAAGAAATTGAAATTAATAATTTTCATAAAAAATAAATTTTTTATGTTTAATTGGTATTAAAATGTGGAAAAAAATTAATAATTTTGGGATAAATTAAATTAATAATATTTGAAGAAAAATTAATTTTGTTATTGTTAGATTCATTATTTTGATGATTGTATTTTGCAAAATTAATTTAAGTTACATTAATTTAAATATGTTGAAATTGTGTGTGGTACGGACGTACAGGATCATGTACAGGCGTACCACTGCTGTATTTTGTATGGTACAGGCATACGGGTGATTGTACCAACTGGTTTTTGTTTGATTTGTAAAGTTGAGCTCGGTGCGGGCGTACCGGTTTGGGTATGACCTTACCATATTTTATGCCTTGGCTCGTACAACCATACAGACTGGTTGTACCACATGCCAAAAGTTGTCGAAAGCTTCGTGCAGGCGTACCAAGATAGTGGTACGGCCATACCAACCTTTCGGGCCTAAATGTGAATTGTGTTTCAAGTAGCGATACGGGTGTACGGGAACTTGTACAACCATATGCGCATTTGCAGAAACTTTTGCTATATTGTATTACAATCTAACGGATCTATTCTCTTTGTAGAGCTTCTATATTGTAGTGATAACTTTCTCAAGTAAGTAACTTTTGCTAGAAACCTAATCTTGCTTACATTGTAATTCTATCTCTCTCTTTCTCACTCTTTCACAACCTAAGCTTTTGATTTGTAATATTGGGTTGATGTGTGATTAATACTGGGGCATTATTGTTGTAATTGAGAGTTGAATACTGTGAGTTTGATTGTGATTGTAAAGGTTTGAGTGTGAACCTTGAAAACACTAGGGATTGAATTCTTGTTGAAGAATTCATTTATTGTATTGTTTATTGGTTTAATCGACGTAGGAGAAGTGGATGTAGGCAAAGAGTTGTGTCAAACCACTATAAATCGTATCATTGAGTTACAACATATTTTGGGATTTTATTTGATATTAGAGCATAGTGCTCATTTGTTGTTAGAACTAACCTTCTAGAGCTAAAGATCAATGGAAACTCAAGGTATTGAGAGTCAATCCTACACTAGACCACCCTTCTTTGATGGAATGGATTACTCGTATTGGAAGCATAGGATGGAAGTCTTCTTGGAAAGTGATGGAGTGGACTTGTTTGATTTGATTGAATATGGTTTTTCTCCTCCAACAATCATAAATGAGAGTGTCACAACTCTTAAGCCCAAGGTAACTTGGATTAGAGAGGAACTCAAGGCAAATGCTCGGAATAAGAAGGTAATGAATATGCTGTATTGTGCCATTAGTCATGAGGAATATGGACGTGTTTCATATTGTATTACGACTAAGCAAATTTGGGATGCCTTGGAGACACACCATGAAGGAACCAACCAAGTTAGAACCAAGAAAGTGCAGCTTCTAACTCATCAATATGAGTTGTTTACAATGAAGGTGAATGAGAGCATATCAGAATGTACAATCGCCTTATTATGATCACTAATGGGCTAATGAAGTTGGGAAAAATCTATCAAAAGGAAGACGTTAATAACAAAATTTTACGAGTATTGCTAAAGAAGGATTGGGAGGCTAAAGTAACCTCAATTGAAAATTTAAATGATTTGTTGATTTTGTCAATCGATGTGCTACTTTGAAAGCTTTTTACTCATGAGATTACTCTCAAGCAAAGAGTTGAAGAAGACAAAAGAAGAGGAATAACACTTAAAGCGTCAAAGGAAGATGATGCTTCTTCCATAAGTAAAGGGGAAATCGATGATGAAGTTGCCCTCCTTTTAAAAAGAGTAAAGAATCTTCTCATGAAGAAAAAGAAGTTTGAAAAGGACTTTCAGAAGCTATTTGAAGCAAGGAAGGAACAAAACAAAAGGGATACATTGAAAAGGGGTTTTACAATCTATTATGAATGCAATAATTCGGGATATATGAGGAATAAATGTCTTCGACTCAACAAGTCATTCAAGCCATTCAAAAAGAAGGCATTGAAAGCAACTTGGGATAATGATAGTAAGACTCATGATGATGCATCCGAAGATGAAGGAACAATAAACCTTTGCTTCATGGCATTCATGGATGATGATAAAGATGAGATAACCACATCTTTACAATCTTATTATAGTATAATCACTAAAATAGAAAAATGAAATAATACGATAAAATATTCAATAAATAAATAAATAATTTAAACAACTTACTTTTCAAATTGACTGTGAAGAGCTTCAACAAACTGGACATCATATGCATTAATTGGATGCTTATTACAATAAGGGTCAACATCAATCAATAAGTCATTATGCTCATCATAGAACCTAACAGTTATAAGAAAATGTAGAAGAAGAACACAATATGCATGTAACATTAGTATAATGTATTGCACCCCTTCTAAAATCATATATACTTAGTCATCTCAAATGAAAACAAAATCAAGCTAAAACCTAATGAAAACTTTTGCCAACATGTATAAGAAACAATACATGATCAACTTTATACTACAATATACTATATATAAACCTAAAACCTTCAAGATATTATGTGAAGACATGATCAACAAAATATATGATCATATATATAATCTTATCCTCTACTCTCATAGATAGAAAAAATTTCTTGTAGACTTTGATCAAATAAATTGTTTATGGTTATGAATTTGTTTGATGGACTTGATTACTAGTTATTATGTTGTTTATTTGAGTCTTAATATTGTGATTTTTATATGTTTAGTCTTAGTTTTCTATAAGTTTTTATGAAGTATTATGTCTATTTTAGTTACTTTGCTATTTCTTTCTAACCTTGTTTGCAAG
>CANYBF011520496.1:0-13377 GCA_948192965.1 Dalechampia spathulata | reverse complement strand
TTCCATTAAGCCTTATCATTTGCGTTTCCATACTTGCTAGTTTGGGGGTTCAATAGGGCGGGGGTTTATTCTACCATTGGAGCTATATCTTAGGTACGTGTGGGTTTGTGGCATAATTGCCATTGGGTTCCGCGTCATCTAACTTTTGCATGAATTGTCCAAGAAAATTTTCAACTCATCAAGCAAGCATTTTCCTTTATGTCTTAACTTTTGGATGAACCAACTATGCATGTTTTTAGCTCACTAGACTTTTATTTTACTTTTGCTCTTGATTTTACGCTTCACCCTAGATAAAATACATCTTTAAGTAGTCGAGGTTGATAGGCTCAAAGAATTCATTACCCTCTAAATCTGAGATACGGATAATGGCTTTGGATAAAATTTTCTTAACCAAGAATTAGCCCTCCTAGTTAAGTTTGAACTTTCCATGCTGGTTGTAAATAGAAAATTTGACTTACTTCAAAACCATATCACCTTCTCATATGGCAATAGGCTTGACCTTATTGAACATATTCACCATGCACTACTTATGAAGCTGTAAATGATAGAGAGCCTTTAGCCACTTCTCATTAATAGCAACCAGTTGTTCATTCCAGCCCTCTTCCACTCAATTTCTGGCAACTAAGCTTCCAAAAAAGCTCAAAGTGACTTCAACTCCATTTCAATTAGTAATACAACTTCTATCTCATAAACCAAAGAATATAGGGTAGCACCCATAGAAATCCTTGCAGTGGTTTTGTAATGCCATAAGATAATGGAAACTACTCATGCCAATCCCGGTAAGTCTGCACTATCTTGGCCAAGATCCTCTTGATCATCTACACTATATCACGTCTTTTACCCACGTAGACATGCTCATGTAGAATGATTATCAACTTTCTCTTTTAGAAAATCAACAAACATCCTACAAGGGATATACGTACATTTTTTTAATGATTACTATCCTTCACAATTTATTAATATGCATACCATCCAACATCCAATAAATTTCAATCCCTGAATTATAATAATATCATAATTACCTTACCATCATATCAAAGTTATCACTTGCATGCATATTCTAATTTAAGTATCATCAAAATTATTCATTATTACACACCATAAATACTGTCACTTAATTTAAGGTACTACCAAGTACCGTATTTAAAAGTTTGCACAAACTTCCGGAATAGAAGTCTGAAGGACAAATAAATCCTTACCAGTTATTTATTCAAAGATCAACTGCTGACAGCTACTACTTCTATTCCCGGCCTTACTAGTACCTACGTTTATTAAATGACAAACGCTAAGTATAAAACTCACCATGCACTTCTTATAAAGCTAGAAATGATAGAGAGCCTTTAGCCACTTCTCATTAATAGCAACCAGTTGTTCATTCTAGCCCACTTCCACTCAATTTCTAGTAACTGAGCTTCCAAAAAAGCTCAAAGTGACTTCGACTCCATTTCAACTAATAATACAACTTCTATCTCATAAACCAAACATATTCACGGGTACATAATATGGTTCTTATGTCTCAGTAACCCTTCAAAATAAAAAATAAACACATTCTGATTACCCGTCTGAAACTTCCATAATTGCTTCTGATATTCAGCATCATTCTGTGCAACTTCTTCAATACGATTAGGCAACAGAGGCTTCACTTGTAACTGCAATTTAGCAAGGATATAATCTGGTTATACTATTAAAATAGTACTCGAACATTGAATCTCATAAACTAACATCATTGGCAACTTTTGCAATGTAGCAAATATCTTCTAACTCAATGCATCTGCCATTAAACTAGCATTTCCTGGATGGTAATCAATGATACAGGCATAGTTCTTAATCAGTTCCATCCATCACCTTTATCTTAAATTCAACTCCTTTTGCGTTTCCAGATACTTCAAACTTTTATGATCCATATAAATATAACATTTTTCACCATATAAGTAATGTCACTAAATCTTCGATGAAAACATAATAGTAGCCAATTCTAAATCATGTGTCAGATAATTTCATTCATGTGGTCTCAGCTGTCTAGAAGCATAAGCAATCACCTTCAGTTCTTGCATCAGAACATAACCTAAACCATTCAGCAAAGCATCACTATAGACAACATAATCCTTCTCTGGTGTAAGTAAAACTAACACGGGTGCTTAGGTCAAACACTGCTTCAGTCGATCAAAAATTTTTTAACATTTCTTTATCCACTCAAATGGTACATCTTTCCATAAAAGCATTATCAAAGGTGTAGCAATCATAGAAAATCCTTTTACAAATCTTTGGTAGTATCCTACTAAACCTAGGAAACTATGTACCTCCATAACTGATTTTAGTGCTTTCTAATTCATAACGGCTTCTATCTTACTAGGATCCACTATAACACCTTCAGCTGAAATTCATAACAGCTTCTCTCTCATCAACTGTAGGACCAATCGTAAGTGTTGATTATGCTCTTTTTGATCGCAAGAGTATATCAAAATATCATCAATGAAGACCACAATGAACTGATCTAGATACTCCATAGAAACTATGTTCATCAGAGCCATAAACGCTACTGGTGCATTAGTCAATCCAAAAGGCATAACGAGAAAGTCATAGTGTCCATACCGCGTCTGAAAAGCAGTCTTTGGAATACTATTCTCTTGAATTCTCAATTGATTATAGCCGGATCTCAGATCAATTTTAGAAAATATAGTTGCTTCTTTCAACTGATCAAATAAATCATTGATTCGAGGTAAAGGATAGCAATTCTTAATGGTCACCTTGTTCAACTGTTGATAGTCAATACACATCCGCATAAACCCATCTTTCTTCTTGACAAATAACATAGGTGCACCCTGTTAAACCCTAGGTTTTGATGGTTGAGTCACATGTGAGTCAATTTAAGTTATTTACAATTTTTCTAAGTATTTTATAGTTGGTACGGGTGTACCACGTTTGGTATGGGTGTACCAAATAGCTTTGTTGAGTAGTACAACCATATGGTTGGCTGTACCTAGTGTGTATTGTATTATTGAGTTTGGTACGGGTGTACCATTGGGTGGTACGGCCATACGCCAACTCACAAGAAATAGGTTTGTCAGTAAACCTGTGGGCGTACCATTGGTGGTACGGGCATACCATTGCTCGTAGGGAAATGGTTTGTCATGAAACCTGCTTCGGCAAGGGCGTACCAATGGGTGGTATGGCCATACATAAACTTGTAGGAAACTTGTGTATCAGTAAAATTGTTTTGGTAGGCGTACCAAGTTGTTGTATGGCCGCACTACATTTCCCTCTCATTTTATAACGGATAGTTTTGAATCCGTACAGGCGTACCAAAATAGTACGACTGTACGTGACTTATAAAATAGAATTATAAGTCTGTTAAACGGCTAGTTTTCCATAAGAACTTTCAATACTTTGATTTCTAACTTGCAAAATCATGCAGAGCATTTTCCTTTGAGCAATATTCATCTATTACAAGTAAGTTTGAGCTTGTATTCTTCAATTGCTTTCTTTATTATATTCCCACAACCAAGATATTAGGTTTTGTAATTGTAGGATTGATGTGTGATTAATCCATAGGGATTAAATTGTATTTGAGTGATTGTGAGGACAATCTTTGTAAAGGTTAGAGTGTAAATCTTGAAAACACTGGGGTATTGGATTCATTTGGGAATCCATTTTGTAAATTCATTGAGTTTTTAGTGGAACCCTAAGTTGAGACTTAGGAGAAAGTGGACGTAGGCAAGAGTTTGGCCGAACCACTCTAAAATCACACGTGTTGCCAATAGTAGAAGGAATTTCACACTCCATGGAGATACACTCGATCGTATAAATCCATTGTCCAGTAATCTTGTAACTGCTGCTTTAACTATTTCAATTCAGCTAGAGCCATACGATATGGTGGAATGGACATTGGTTTAGTTCCAAGCATCATCTCAATTTTAAATTCAACTTCTCTGATTAGAGGCAATCCTAGTAATTCATCTAGAAATACATCCAGAAAATCACATACTGTAGGAATCTCTGTTAATTGCACTCCCGATTGTTTAGTATCCACCACATGTGCCAGTATAGCTTCACATCCTTATTTCAACAATTTTTGAGCAAGTGTTGCTGAAATAAGACTATCAGCAATTGATGCTCTAATTCCCTGTATACACACTGATTTAAAATTTGAATGTTAAAATGTTACAGTCTTCCTTTGCAATCCATTACTGCCTGGTATAATGTCATACTCTATAAATGGCATCTCAATTATGTCAGCAGGAAAAATGATATCTTGTAATACCAACGGACACTGACGATAAATTCTGTTCACTGCAGCATCTTTCCTTAAGGGATTGGATATTGACATATCATACCCCAAACTATCACTCATGATACCCAATAAACATGCAATTCTATTATTAATATACGAATGACTAGATCCAGGGTCAAATAATACTAGAACAACATGATTCAGGATATGGAAATTACCAATCACCATGTCTGCTACTTGCAGATTCTCTCTCTGCTATAGATGATACACCCATGTTGGTGTCCCCACATTCTAATTGATAGAACCTTAACTGCTCATTCTGCCACCACCTCTTTAACCTTTGCCATGACCTCTGTTGAATTGACTAGTCGAAGTGCTCCTATCATAGGTCAAACCCTAGAACTCTGCTGAAATGATCTGCCCTCAGCTACTGTATGAACTAGCATAACATTATTGTTATGACATTCTCGAGCATAGTGTCCTATGCCTCTACAATGATAACATAAACTAGTTCTCATTCTACATGCTCCCAAGTGGTTATTACCACAAGTTGGACATGATCAAACTATAGATCCAGAATTATTGTGACCAACAACCTGTGCACTTTAAGTTTTGTATTGAGTCGATGTTCTAAACCTTGATCCCTAAGGTATAAAGGAACCAGTGAATCTACCTCTCTTTTAAGAACTTTAAGAAGAACTGGAACCTCCATACTATCTCCTAACTTGTCTTGCTCGATTCTCATCACCTTCATGAAGAGTCCATTCTTGACCTAAACCATTGGCTATCAGTGCTGAGAAATTGTCATAGTTAAATCCCTGTACCAAGGATCTAATTCTGGGCTTCAGACCCTATTCAAACTTCTTACATCTTTCTCAGCCAGAAGTTAAAATATTTCCCATGTAATAAGCCAATCTAGTGAACTCTCGCTCATACTCAGCCACTATCAAATATCCCTATTTTAAACTCAAAAATTCCTGCATCTTCTAATCAGTGTATGCCATTGGAACATATTTTTACCGGAATTCCCTTTGAAAGTCTGCCTAGGTTAAAACAGATGGCTCTTCTAAACCCTATGGAATGGTCTTCCATCACTCGTAGGTCATTTCAAATTTCAAATCATCAGAATAGTTTAGTTG
Source organism: Dalechampia spathulata (assembly GCA_948192965.1). NCBI lineage: Eukaryota > Viridiplantae > Streptophyta > Magnoliopsida > Malpighiales > Euphorbiaceae > Dalechampia > Dalechampia spathulata. The sequence goes on along the minus strand of CANYBF011520496.1, from coordinate 8,007 downwards.
TCCAAAGACTCTCCATGTTTGCTCTAACCACATCTCAGCTACATAAGGGTCAGTCATCCCCAAGAAATCAGTGGCTCCATAAGATCTTCTTTTCTTAAAATCCCATTTTTTCTCCTCCCTCAGATTAACTACTGGTGGTGCTTGTATAACTTGTTCAAGCTGTCCCTAAAGAGTATGAAGGAACTGAGCAAACTAATTAACTATTGGATCTATTCCAGCAATTGCAGGTTGTTCAACTGATGGTACTCGTTTTGCCTGCTCTCTTTGTTCATTATGTCTTTTCTCACCCTCCACTCGATAACTGGCTTTAGAGGGGCTTGCTTGGAAATCAAAATTACTCCCATCTTCCTCGCTGATAATGACAGCTCTGTCTGACATGTTGATTATTCGAAGAGACTACCTAAAATCAAAAATAACACTTATCAGCAGCAAGGACTATAGAACTCCTATTTGTGCAACTTTTACTTTAGCAATAAATATAATTATTTAATGAGCTAATCCATGGCTCTGATACCACTCTAACATGTCATGTCTTTCAGCTACGTAACATGTTCCCATAGCATGATTATCAATTTTTTATTTTAGAAACTTGATAATCGTCCTACAATGGATTTAAAATCTTAACCTGATAAAATGTAAAAAAATTTTCCTCGTAGAATGATATACTCTTAGTAATAATTTCATAAATTATTTATAAAGATAGTCAAGCATTTATTATATCATACACTTTAAACATTATTAACATATACACATTAATTCTTTTGATCATAAACATCCCTGATAGTGTCGTTACGTTGCCCTTATAAAATTTAAGTACAACATTTTAAAAACTTTATTTATTTTACTGCCATTTTTACCCGAAGAGTAAGATGCATGAGAAACAAGGAAAAGGAGACCGATTCAAAGTCCAAGTTTGCTATCAAAATTACTAGACCTACTACTGACACCAGTAAATCCCATGCTCTCTTGTATTGCTAGTGCCCGCATTCACCAATTGATAAACACTAAGTATAAAACTCAGTGGTGCTAGTAAAATAATAATCCTAAATATTATAACATTAAAAGCAATAATTTAATATAATCATAACATTTCAGCATTCCATTTTTACTGTCTACTTATGAATTATCATTCATATCCATTATCCGTTCCCAATCATTCATATCATATTATCAGTTATAACATTCCATAATATTATTTCATCAATAAATATTAAATGTGATGAAATATGCTTTTGAGAATGTAATTTAGGAATTGCACTCTCCCTCGATTTTTCCTTTGCCATTATCATTTCATTGACATATTTAACTATGCACATTTCTATACTGGGGTTCAATGGTTCAATAAACAAGAACCTGTGTCTTTCATTTCATTTCATTTCATTTCTATGGTTCAACAAACAAGAACCCATTTCACTTTTCTTTTCCTTTCCATTTCATTTCTTATGGAAATCCATTTTATAGCCCAGTATGTTTTCATTAAACATTTTCTCACTTTTGCTCATTTTTCTCCTTCCTTATTCCTCCATGATATGCCATGTTATGTTTAATGTGATGATGCATTTATGATTATGCATGATAATTATATGAAATATATTATATAAGTATTCATTTAATGTCATTATATTAATTTATTAATGTTGTTCCTTCATTGATCAATTAATGATTAAGGAACACTAGCACAAACCTACAATCGCTTTCCCCTTGTCTAGATCGCTTGGTGATATATGTTGATTATAAAAATAAAATCATTATTTCTATTAGTTATATTAGCTATCGTATTATATGAGTTAAAATATAAAATTTACGATGTTAAAATAATGAAAATCTTAAATTAATGAAAACTAGATTTAATTTGTCTAGATCAGAAGGAAGTTCATGATGATGAACTGAATCTATATTGTAGGCCATAAACAGCAAAGGAAAGGAAAACTTAGAAGATATGAAAGTGGGAGAAGGAAGGGGTTTAGAGAGATGAGAAAGCATATCTAGAATGAGGTTATGATCTCCATTTATATGCTTTATAAAGAAGTCAGATTTCATAAACCAATCTTTCCAACGAAGGAGTCTGGATTCTGGTAGGGTTTTTTGTTTGAACTCTAAGATCTTTAGAAAGGACAAATTATCCATTCTCACAGTGAAGTGATAGCCAATCAAATAAAATTCAAATTTCTTTATACCATATTTGACTGCCTAAATTTCTTTATAGGTTGACTGAAGGTGCTCTTCACTGGTCTTAAAGTTACCAGAGGCATAACCATAGATAAATTCTTGGTTATCTCATCATTCAAGGAGAATAGCACCCCATGAGGTGTCACTAGCATCAATTTATAAAATCAAAGGAAAGCCAGTAAGGATTGTTAAAGGAGGAGGATGCTTTACCATTACTTTCAGATGCTTGACAGTTGTTATCTGTTCATGTCCCCAAGGTGGGGGAGACTCCTTTAACATCTTAGACAGTTGATAGGTGTATTTGGATAACTGTGGGAAGTGGTTTTTGACATAGTTGATGATGACAAGAAATTGCTGAATTTGTTTGATAGAATGTACCATCTTTGAAATGCATACCCAGAAAATCAATCTCCATTTGTCATAGAGTGCTTTTCTGTTTGGATAACTTGATCTCATAGGACTGGACTAATTGGGGGAATTAGGTGAGTACATCCTGGTGATATTCTACTGTTGGAGAAAATAGCAAGATATCATCAATGTAGATCAGGGTCAAATGGAGAATGGGCTGAAATATCTGGATCATAACCTTTTGAAACAATGATAGAGCAACCTTGGGTCCCCTTCCACTGATACTGGGCATTAGGAATGCAGAAGGCTATCTTGTAGCGATCTGCCAAAAGCCTGCTTTAAGATGGATAACCATGGAAGAGATCTTTGGGAGAGGAAACTTATCATCAGATAGAAAGTGATTAAGAGGCTTATAATCAATGACCAACCACTTTTTTCCTCTAAGAAGTTTAGATCTTTTTTCCACGTAAAAAGCTTGGCTTAGTCAGCTCAATGAAGCATTGTTTAAGGAGCTCATTGCATTCAGAGACTACCAATGCTAGATTTGAGGGTGACATTCTAGGGTACAAGGCTTTTATAGGATCTATGTCTTTATTAAGATTAAAGGGCAAGGAAATGAAGAACTATTGGTTTTTCCAAAGAGGAGAGGGGTGAGAGAAGTGTGCATGAGAATCAACATATAAAGGAAGTAAGAGCTTTGAATAAGGTTCAGAGTCTGGTGGAGCTTTTGTTATTATGAACAGTTTCTGAATGGTTGAATAAGACTTGAACTATCTTTTAAACTTCAATCCTTTAGGAAGGATTTGTACTCATTTAGCTTGATAGTAGACATCAAAGCCGATGAGTATATCTTTTTCTAGCAAAGTCATTCCAATCACATGTGTCCATATAACACAGTCAGGGAAGAGCTGAATACCAATCTTATCTCGAGTGATAAGAGAAGTATGGAAGACTTTTCCATTAGCTACTTTAAAGTATTCATCATGCTTTCTCTAAGCTAAAGCTGGAAGAACTGCAGGGTTCATCATAGTCTTATTGGCACCTCTATCAAGAAAGGCAATAATATTGATAGGTTTATCATATTTAGAAGGAAGGAGATGAACAAAAACATATGGAATGGGAATAGTATTTGAGGAGAGATCAATTTCTTGAGAGTCAGAAAATCGTGGTGGAGTGTCTGGTATAAGAATTGGTTTAGGTGTTTATGGTCAAGGTGATAAAAAGAAAAGGATGGAATCAGTAATTTGTTGAGGATGTATGAAAGGGAAACAAGCAGAGATATCTTGAAAGATGGATTATGCTGGTTCTTTAAAGATTTCAGGTGAAGGTGAGAGAGAGAGAGGAATATATTCTTTAAAGGAAAAGATAGGAAGAGAAGAGAGTTGTTCATCATCTGAATAATCAGAGGAGGAATAACCTGATTCAGAAGAGGAATCACTCTGAATAGCAAAGACTGTTTCATTGGAAGGTTCACTCTGTTATGAAAAGAGTGATTCAAGATCATCATCAAGGGAGATAGGAATGGTTTGATTGATTTGTTGAATCAGCTTAGTTGAATTAGCTAGATTCTTAAAACAATTCTTTGCAAAGTGTCCTTTCTTGCCACAGATAAAACACTTATCAGATTTCTTTTAAGGAGAAGATCCTTTCTTCCTAAAATATCTGACTTTTTTGAATCTTTTCTTTTTTGCTGGTCGAAACTCATAGTGTCATCATTTCATGAAATATGAAGACTTCTTAGGTTTGTAATCACAATGCTTCTATTTGCATTTGATTTATAAATGACTTCGGTTGCACACCTTGTGAAGATTGTAATCTTTCTAAGCCATCTTTTTAAAGAAAGATTTCTAAGTACAGAGCTTCTCAAAAGTAGTCAGAGTAAACTGCCAAATTTCACCAAGTGAAATAAGAGGGATTTGTCTCTGTGTATCTTGCATGAACTTCTGAAGATTTGGTTGAAGTTCTTCGGGGAGAGAAGCAATGAAAGTATATTTCAAATTATCATCAACAGGACCTTTGATAACGTAATACAGCTAAGACATTTCTTGGTAATGCTTTTCTAGATCTTTTTTCTATAGAGAACCGTACTTTTAATCAAAGAATGCTTGCTTCTTCTTGCAATGGATTAAGTTAAAGTCACCAAGGAATTGTGAATGAATGATATTAATGGCTTCACTAGTTGTAGACAATTGGAAGAACCTTAATTGTTCAGAAGGTGTAAGGCCTTGAAACCATTCATGAATTGATCCTATAAATCTTGAAGAGAACTCTTGCAAGATCTGTCGTAAATCAGCATGAGGATCATTCATTTGTAGATCAATCTAGGCATTAAACTCAAGTAACTTTATATGCCATTGAGATAGAGGAACATCATCTATGGTAAAGCATGGTCTTGATATAGATCTCTTAGCCGGTGGTTTTATTGGCGGAGACTCATCTTCTCGTTCAAAGATGAAGGGTTCAACAGGATTAGTCTGGAAAGACTATGCAGTTTAGTTAGTAGCTGTGTTCATTAGAATCTCAGTAATATCAATAATATGAGAGAATTCTAAGTGAATAATGGTGGATTCATTAGAATCTAAAGGATCAAAAAGAGATGAGGAGCCTACTGGAGTAGAGGCCTCTTGAATACACATCTGAGGAGGAGGAGGTGGAAGAGGCTGAGTAAAAGAGGAATCAGACATGGGTCTTTTACCAGCACTTTTAGCTAAAGGTTGAGGTTGAGTTGGAGTTAGTCATCTAGGCTGACGAGGAATATGATCTGAAAAGGTAGAGAACTATCTAGGAAGAGAACATTCTTGATGGTAAAGGGTATGGTATATGGAAATAAGGGTTGGTGTGAAGGTTTAATGTCAACTTCAATCTGTTTGGTCTGGGCTTTATGCTCTTGGATTTCTCAATCTTTCTTCTAAAAATCTACTGAGAAACATCTTGAAGATATCATAGCTCTGAGTTCTTTATCCAATTGATGGACTTGATTCTGTAGGTGAGTGTAGAGTGTTAGAACATCTTTAGAAAAAGATGATACAGAATATGGCACATGAGTTGTCTAATCAATTGTTCTATCAAGCTTCTGGTTAAGCCGTTTCAAATACTGATTCTGAAACTAAGCATTTCTGGACTGCCAATTCAAGACTTTTTCAGCTAGAGATAAGTCTTTCAAAGAACCATCTGACATCACAATATGCTTTTATATGGAAGATCTAAAAGGAGAATGAGAATCAATTTTTCTGGAGAGCAGTGGAAACTTGTCAGAACTAGAAGAGAACATCATACAAGATTGAACTAGTAGTGAGGGTATTTCAGAACGAATAGAAAGATGACATGGTTTGGGTGTAGACAGAGGAGGAGAAGCTAGAGTAGCTTCTTTTACTAGGGCTTGTAAGGCATGTTGATAACATGAAAGAGGTAGTTTTAGATTTGAGGGTTGACGATGTCTCCAAGGTAACACCATTCTAGGAACAATTCTTTTTGGTTCTTTTGCAAGGAGTGGAAAGGTGACTATTCCACTAATATCATCATCATCATCCTTAGGAGGATGAAAAGCTTTAGGAATAATCCTGCAAGGAGTTAGATCTGGCTTCTTGGAAGGATAGCACAAACATCGTCTTGGAACATCAAGCTCCAAATCCTCTTCGTAATTGCATCCTGGGTCATACATACCTAAGCCTGGTATGTCCTAACTAAAGTGACCATTGATCTTACTCACATAAATATGTTGTCCACGAGCATCACAACTGTGAATAGGAATTTTACTGCAAGGGAGATTAACTGGGTTAACAGATGATGACAGGAATACAGAAGATTCTGAAACAAAAGTTCTGGGAGGAACATAGACAGTCTTAACTATTTTATCTGCTTGTCTGATAATAATGGGGTCAGATATTTATACAGGTTGAACCTGTTGCTATTGCATGATCTCATAACTGGTTAGCCACTCAGTTGGAATGAGTTTAGCCAAATCATCTCAAGAGAGCTGTCAAGGAGTTTGTATAATAGTAGGCACTTGATTTGAGTTAGCAAAGATGAATAGGGCATCATTAGAGATTGTTTTAGGAGTCACCAAATTAATTGTGTGGTCTTGAAGCCTGTAGACCATTTGATAATGAATGGTAGCAGGTAAAGAGTCAAGCTTTTGAGAAGCACCAATAAGTTGAACTTGAATCTTTAATGCTGTTGAAAGATGGACATCTGCCAGTGAGATATTATAGTTTGGGAAAAAAGTCAGAACTATGTTTCCAGCACTTAGCGTAGTAACCATAGAGCCAATTACAACATGCTCATACTATAGATACCGAGTATCTAATAGTGATAGTCTAGCAATTACAGGAAGGCCACTTCTACCATGATATGATAGAATGACATGGATAGCACCAAGATGAAGGTGGGAAAAGCCTTTTTCTTTCCATTAAAAGATAAACTATGGAGGAATTTCCATCATAACATATTACTCTTGAGGCTTTGAAGAAAGAGTACATTGAGAGAGAGAAGATGACTAAACATACTCCTTAAGATGAGGAGTAGGTCTTTTGATAATACTTTTAACAATCTTTTTGAAAGGAGAAGGGTTTTTGAAAACCTGATAAGGATTAACAAGAGAGGAAAGAGATTCTTCTATCTAAGCTTCTTGTGGAATATGGGTAATTTCTACAAAGTGAGATATTTTATTAGGCAGGGTTCTTTTAAAAGAGCTAGAAAATTTAAGAGGAGAGTTATGAACAGTAAGAGAACTAGAGGTTGAAGGAGACTCTGTAGAACTTGAAGGATTCATAGTTTTTTAAGATTCTTTCTACTCTTCAATAGGAATCTAACAGTATAACTTATCAGACCTAAGGCTCTGATACCAATTAAGCTAGAAAACCACAGTTAACTAGCAATTGCAAGAACTTTGCTTTATCACTCTGTCCTCCACAGGCTACCTTCTAAGGGCCTAGGCTTGAAGCTCACATATCCACCATGCCTTTGCATTCTGTGAACAGGGGGTCGAGAGCCTACCATAATCAATCTAGATAAAAAATTCTCACACATGCTCATTCAAAGACTCACCTGGCCTTAATAAGGGCTCGTTCTTTTTAACTTCTTTGTACAGACTAACTAGGGTGGATTGTCTTTCTTAACATCAAAATAAATTTGGACCAAGAGAATTATACTATTAGAGCATAAAGAATTTTGAAAGAGAAATGATTTAGAAAGCCATGAGAAGAGAGATAAACAAGAGAAGAGTTTATTAAACAAGTCTTGCTTTTTCAAGTGAAGAAGTTACATATTCTTAGCCAAAGGAGGCTTGTCACCATGCAATAAGAAAAAGACATCTATCATGGATAAGGATAAACCTTATCTCTTTACACCTGATGACGCGGAACCCAATGGCAATTATGCCACAAACCCACACGTACCTAAGATATAGCTCCAATGGTAGAATAAACCCCCGCCCTATTGAACCCCCAAACTAGCAAGTATGGAAACGCAAATGATAAGGCTTAATGGAAG
>CANYBF011520486.1:0-27435 GCA_948192965.1 Dalechampia spathulata | reverse complement strand
CGCAGCACATCCACCATTAGGCTAGAGCGTGTCCCCATACGACGTCTGTACGATGTATCCCTGACGTCACAGGTAGTGGTTCTCTTAAAGGGTCACTGTCTGTGTCGTGGGAGCATGTCTGCCTGGGTATGGGCTGGGTGTGACAAACCCTTACAACAAGTGTTTTCCCAAGGCTCACACTAAACCTCACTCAAGAAATCAAGAAAATACTTCAAGAATATATTAAAATGTATTTAACAAAGAAAACAATCTTTGTAAATCGATTTCCTACCTTTAATAAGGTTAATCTACACTTATATAAGCTATTCTACGCTTATATGACCGTTGGGGATGCATTAAATGCAAAATAGAGCCATTACACAACTTTTTCAAAAATGCTGAAAAATACATATTTTGACCCATACGGCCGTACGCCCGTATGGCACCCAAAAAATATCTCCAAAATGATGTCGAAACATCATGTACAGCCGTACCATCAAGTGGTACACCCGTACCAAACTTTCTGGACATTTTTCTACTCCGTACGACCTCTTTGCATGCCCGTACGGCTTAGGAAACCAAACGGTACGCCCATACCACTTCTTGTACATCCGTACCATACTAAAAACCCTGACAAACAAATTTTTGAGAGCACCGGTATGACTGTACCACCCATTGGTACGCCCGTACCAAAATAGGTACGTCGAGAATAAGCTTAAAACACTCAAAACTTCAATAATTTGCATAAAACATTGTTTATCAACATCAAAACTAAAATTAAGGACCCCCAAGGTCCAACATTCTCCCCCTTTTTGATGTTAACAAACCCCAAATACTTTTTAATCAAAATTAACTCCCCCTCATAAATTAATTAATGAAAATTATTTTTTTGAAAATGCATACAAATTCATTTTCACCATACTTCTCCTCCTTTAGCTACATCAAAAAGAAAATAAGATAAAATCAATCATTGAAGTATGTTCTCATGCATATGTTCAAAATTCTCATTTCAAAACAAAAACACAATCGACATTCACAATACCAACACAATCAACACACATACCAATCATACCATAAGAAACATAAAGCTCAAAAACTCCCCCTAAGTAGTTGCATGTCTCATTCTTCATTTCACCAATGCAAAAGAGACTTCATCTTGTTGCTTGAATATCCATCTATCCTCATTTTGTGAACTTCAAGCAAACCTACAAAATAACTTCATTTTACTTTTGGTACCCAAATATATTTGAGCCCATGGGGGTTAGCTTCACATGAGTCATTTGGAATATATCCCAAGTGACTTAACCTTATAAAACATTTTATAATTAGAGTGACCAAACTTGCCACAATAATGACAATGACCAAGGAAGGGTTTAAACTTCCAACTTCTTGGTCTATGAAAATGAACTTTCCTTTGTTCATTTTTCATGTCATTTCCAATTTTGACATTTGAATGCAAACAAACACCTTTTTGCCTTTGCATTGAAATGTTTTACCTCATAATTGCCATTCTTATGCAATTGACTTTTACTTGAGGTCTTAAACCTCTTAGCATTAGAGTTTTCAACTCCTTTATTTTTATTTCTCTTGGCAACCTTCTTAATAGAAGTAGCTTTAAGAAATTTGGGGCCATTTGATGAAGAAGGAGTGTTTTCATCATAACCTATACCTTTCTTATCAAATCTGAGCTTTTGGCATTTAAGAATACTATCAATTTTAATGCCACCTTTTTAAAATTTTGAAAGGTTTTCTTTTAAAAACTCATTTTCTCTTTTCAAATTCTCATTTTCCAAACACAAATCTTCTTTTTCCTTTTTCAAGGATTCATTGAACATTGAAAGAATTGAAACATTTTCAAATGATTTTTGAAAATCCCTTTTTGAAGAAGTTAAAACATCTACTTCCTTTTTCAAATAATCAATCTCTTTTAATAAAGTTAAGTTTTTAGATTTAAAAACTTTGTTTTCCTTAGCCAATTGCTCAAGTTTGACAAGAAGTTCCTCTAAGACACTTTCCTCATCATCAAACTCATTATTAAGAGATTGGTTAGAAGTACTTACCTCATTGAGATCATCTCCATCCTCCATTCCTATCAAGCATAGTCTATGTTCTCCAACTAAGCTTTCATTATCTGATTCACTCTCATCATCCTAAGTTGCTTTGAAAGCTTTCTTCTTGGATGGCTTGAATGGTCTCCTTAATCTAGGACATTCACTCTTCACATGTCCTTTACTTGTTGATTCTTCTTTTCTTCCAACACCTTGCCTTAAGGTGATCTCATGAGTAAGAAGCTTTCCTAGAATCATATCAGTGGAAAGCATTAATAGATCATTTGTTTCCTCAATCGCAATCACCCTTGCTTCCCAATTCTTCTTTGGAAGAACTCTAAGAATCTTGTTGTTGATGTTTTCTCTAGCATAACTATTCCTAAGCTCCTTTAGACCATTGATAATCACCATGAGCCTATTGTACATCTCCGATACACTTTCATTTTACCTTATGGTGAACAACTCATATTCATGAGTCAAAAGTTGAATCTTTACTTGATTTGTGCCTTCATGATGTGTTTCCAAAGCATCCCAAATTTGTTTGGTAGACATGCATTGAGACACTCTTCCATACTCTTCTTTACAAATGGCACAATACAAGACATTCATGGCCTTCTTATTCATAGCATGAGCCTTCTTCTCTTTGCTATTCCACTTATCTCTAGACTTCAATATAGAAATACCTTCAATGATAGTTATAGGAGGATTATAATCATTTACAATGAAGTTCCACAACTCAACTCCATCACTCTCCAAAAATATTTCCATTCTATGCTTCTAATAAGAATAATCCATACCATCAAAGAAAGGAGGTTTTATGAAAGATTGACTCTCTAAATAATGTATTGCCATTTAATCTTAACTTTAAGAATGTTACTTCTTGAAGAATAGAGCCCAAGCTCTAATACCAAATGAAATCCTAAGTATGGATGGCAACACTATAATCAAACAAGAATTAAAGAGAGGTAAAGAGATGGAAACACAAGAAATTTAGAGTGGTTCGGCCAACAAATGCCTACATCCACTTACCCAAGCAAACAACTTAGGTTTCCATTAATCAATACACAAATACGACAGAGAATTCTTCAACAAGAATTCAATCCCAAGTATTTTCCCAAGGCTCACACTTAAACCCTTATAACAAGTGTTTTCCCAAGGCTCACACTAAACCTCACTCAAGAAATCAAGAAAATACTTCAAGAATACATCAAAATGTATTTAACAAAGAAAATAATGTTTGTAAATTGATTTCCTACCTGCAATAAGGTTAATCTACACTTATATAAGCTATTCTAAGCTTATATGACCATTGGGGATGCATTAAATGCAAAATAGAGCCATTATACAACTTTTTCAAAAATGCTAAAAAATATGTATTTTGACCTGTACGGCCGTATGCCTTCCCGTACGCCTGTACGGTACCTAAAAAATGTCTCCAAAATGATGCCAAAACATCGCGTACGGCCGTACCATCAAATGGTACACCCGTACCAAACTTTCTGGACATTTTTCCACTCTGTATGGCCTCTTTGCACACCCGTACGACTTAGGAAACCAAACGATATGCCCGTACCACTTCTTGTACGTCCGTACCACACCAAAAACCCTGATAAAAAAATTCTTGAAAGCACCGGTACAATCGTACCACCCATTGGTACGCCCGTACCAAAATAGGTACGTCGAGAATAAGCTTAAAACACTCAAAACTTTAATAATTTTCATAAAACATTGTTTGTCGAACATCAAAACTAAAATTAAGGACCCCCAAGGTCCAACACATCAAAACCTTAGAATAGAAAACCAAATAACCTAATAATGATGTTTTTACATATGATAATGCAAATGAGCTTTAAAGCATTTGACTTAAATGAATATTGCATTCTATATAGCTTGTTTGGAATAAATATATTTGAAACTTTAGATGATTAAGATCTTTTACGATTCTTATAAATGAACACATGATTAGTTATATATCTATTTATCTTTCCATCTTTCCCATGTCCTTTGTGTGTGTATAATTATAACTTAGAAACTTTTAATGCAATGAGACTAGGTGGTTTAGGGCTTTTGGTTTTAACAAATATGTTTTGGTAGAGAATGATGATGTTGAGCCATAGTTAAAACCTAAACCATGTTTATCAGAGAATGGGTTTTGCATATTTAACATATTATCAATAATTTCTTTCCTTTTGAAAAATATGCATTATGCTCATTTGAAATTTTACTTTTATTTTATAAATTATTCAAATTATTTTCCAAAACATTTATAGAAGAAATTAAAAATATATTTATTCCTCTTTAAAATCTCTTTTTTATCTTTTAAAGAGTCATTTTCAATTTTCAAAAATTAAAATTCATTTTCACAGTTTGTATTCCTTTTTACAAATCATGAGTTTCTTATGCATGATCCTTATGATGCCCAATAACTCATCATTAACATCAACATTATTATTGCAAGAGTTTAAGTGATTTAATGTTACCCCATTGTTATGACCATCATTACTTGTAGATGTTGAACATTAAAGACTTCTTCTTCTTCTTTCATCATTCTCTTTATCCTTAATAAAATAAATAAAACATGATTGGTTACTTATAAAATAAGCTTTATGGCTTTCCTTAATATTTTCTTCCATTTGCTTATCATCATAAACCTGAGAAATTATCTCATTTTCAAGACGTACAATTTTTATCTTCTTGATTAAAGGGTTAGTTTCATAAATAGATTTAAGATATAACAAAATATCTTTAGCACTAGAAAAATTAGACATTTTCATAATCAAAATCATTCAAAAAAATTTTCAAAACACTCAGAGCTTTAATATTCAAATAAAATATATCTTATAGTGCCTATGCCATTCACTTTTAAACTTGATAATCCAACTCTACCTTCAACAATCTCCCAAAGATTAACATTACCACTATCAAAATATTCTTCCATTTTTATTTTTCATGAATGATAATTACTTCCATAAAAAAAGGGGTTTGATGCAAGATTAACTCTTTAGACATCGTGTTAGTATTCAAGCCTAACTTGAAGAATTTTAATTCTTATCAAATGGAGCCTAAAGCTCTAATATCAATTAAAATCTCAAAGAATGATAACAACATAAAATTAAATCATGAAAGTAAAGAGAGTTAAAAGGAAGAAAATTTATAATGGTTCTACCAATAAATACCTACATCCACTTACTCAAGCAACTTACTTAAGTTTCCACTAATTATTTCAATGATTGCAACACAAGGTTCTTTTCATTAAGAACTAAATCCTAATGTTTTATCAAGACTTACACTAACAATCTTACAATATGTTTTCCTAAGGCTCACACATAACCTTCACTTAATCTTAATCTCTTCTTATCTCTTAAAATATAACCCAAGAGGAGAAGAAATATTGAAAATTCAAAAGCCATTTATAAGGGATTTATACATTAATAATTTAATGGAATATAAAACTCAAATCGTGAATGAGCTCCAAGTGAAAATTGAAATAATTGATGATCAAAGATTGAATTTTTACCTTCAACAAGGTTAATCTGTATTAATTTAAAGTTTTTCTAGCTTAAAGAGATATTGGGAGTGCATTAAATACAAAACTACCTATTATTTTTCCTTTTATAGCTCAATAGAAAAGGCACTCTACACAATAAGTATGGTTGTATCATAAGGGGTTATGGTCTTACCATAAGGGCATGTACTCATATCAATAACTATTATTCAAGCTATAAAGTAAATTGTAAAATTAGTCTGCTATATAATCATGTCATAAGGGCATACAATTATACCAACAACTACTACCCAAATTATAAATGAAACAATGAATTGATTTAGCATGCTATGTCCTATAGGGGTATCAAATATGTAAAACTAGTTTGGTTTGCCATATACCAACCCATCAAAACTAAAACTTCATTTTTCATTCCAAATATAATCAAATTTAATTCTTTCAATATAAAAAACTTAAAACATGCTATTAATAACATCAACATGATTTATTAATATCAAAACCTATATCAAGGAACTTCAAGATCTAACAATAAATTATATGAGAAATTTGAGAAAAAAAGTTAATTAAAGCTAATATCTTTTAATTTTTTAATGCATAAATAGGAGTAAGATATAAATTTTCTTAATAAATCATAAGTTTAACTTAAATATAAGAATATAATTTCTTTTTCAAAAAATTATAATGAAATTTTTTACTAATTTTACCACCTAAGCATTTTTCATTTTCTAATTATGCAAAATATGTTTAAAAATTTGTACGTATTGTTGAAATTTCCGATCATAGTAAAAGTGATAATAGGATTATAAGATGAAATTTCTAATTATATCATTTTTCATGAATGCTTTCAAAAAATTCAAATTCAAATTAAAACTTTTGTACTAAATTAGCCAATAATATGATTTAGAAATCATGAAACTATAATTTTATTTCAATTATTCACAAATAATATAAATAAAGATCCAATAATAGAGTAACTCAAATTTACAAATAAACAATAAAAGAACTTTAGACACTTAGTAATTGTAATTATTTGAACTTTTTTTATTTTTTAATTTTAATAGTTTCAATATGATTGATTTCTATTGCACAACTAATTAGATATGCTCCAAAAGGAAAAAAAATGTAAAACATGATAATAAATAAATTAAAGTATAAGATATCAAGTAAATTTTTATTATTATTATTATTAATGTGAATTCTATAAATTAATTCAAATTCATCCTTCTCAATTTTCAATATCTTCTTATTAAATTTTAAAATTAATGTCTTAAATTAAAAGTAAATTGATCATTTGATAACAATCAATAATAGTTCAAACCTGAATTCTTTATTAATAATAAACTTTCCTCAATTAACATGGCATTATTATTGTAATGTAAATTTTTTGAATAATAGTATACATTAAATTGTCATACATAATGAGAAATAAAATATGATTAACAAAAAATAAAAGAGCCAATGGAAGTGAAATATTAATATTTAGCAAACTTTTCACATACATTACATTTCATGATCAATGAATGTCAATTCCAAACTACTTTAATAATTCAATAATCTCTGGTATTAGTAATGTCTGAAAGTAAAAAATGTTTATATATGTTAAGTAGAAAAACAATTGAACAAAATAAAATAAATTATCAAACAATATAATACACCATTAGATAAATATTTTTTATTTCAGTTAATCAATTTATGGATGATAAATAGAATTTTTTTAGTTAATTTTCTTTAAAATATTATGTATTTTATTAAATAAACATAATAAAACCTATTTATAAACGATATACAATAAAAAAATTTATAATAAATAAATAAGACATTGAAAATTAAAGGTAAAATTTCAAATTAAAGGTCCAATTTGCATTTGCTATTAATAAAGAAGGGCCAAAATTAACTTACTTTTGAAACGTTAAAGATCAAATTAGAATATTAATGAAAACACAATTTGTATGCATTATAAAATCAGAGAGAATTCAATTTCATTACACATATCTGATGGTCTGTCTAAGGCAAAGGAGAGCATTCACCCTCTCAACCCTCTTGCCTCCGCCCGTCATTATCAACCTCCTTCAAAATCCAAATCGTATAACTTTTAGTTTAGCGTATTAGAGAAAAACACATTGCGTTTCAATTGTAATAACTACGTGTTTAATAGTTTGAAATTAAGCTCATTATTACCGAATTTCTTCTTATTTTTTGAACAGTGTTCTTTTTCAATACAAAGAAACCACCCATCTATTATGCAAAACTATATATTTCATATTACTCCATAAGTGTCTTTGATATAACCACAAATTTAACCATATTATGTTATTTATATTTTTAATTTTTCAATATACTTACAATACATAATTATTTATTGTTAAAAATAAAAAATAAGTTATGTTTAATATCATAATAGGAGGATAAATAAAAATACCATTCTATCCTTCCTTCTAAATTTATTTTATTTAATGATTTTATTTTATATTTATAATTATTTTAATTTAAAAATTTTATTTAAAATTGAATATATATTAATTTTGTATTATTTAATTTTAATTTAAGAATTCTATTTAAAATTAAATATAAATAGTAATTATTTTTATCATTTAATAATTTAATATAAAATTAATTTTCATTATATTTAATAATATAGTTTTAGTTTATATTCATAACAACTAATTTCAATTTCAATTTCAATTTAAAGATTCTATTTAAAATTACATATAAAATACTAATTATTTTTATTATCTAATAGTTAATTCTTCAAAATTAATTTTCATTATTTGATTTTATATTGAAAACACATAATTAATTAATTTTAACAAAATATAATTATGTTAAAAAATCTAAACTTTTTAAAATTTATTTTATTTTATTTTATTTATCAAATAATAATAATTTGAATTTATAACAATTAATTTTTTTAAGAATTCTATTTAAAATAAATTATAAATATTAATTATTTTATTATTTAATAATTTAATTTATTTATTTATTAAAATAAATTTTTATTATTTAATTTTATTATAAAAATAATACATAAATAATTAATTTTATGAGAATATAATTTAACTAAAAAATATAAATTCATTAAATTTATTTTATTTTATTTTAATTATCTAATAGTAATAATTTTAATTTATAATAATTAATTTTTATAATAAAATTATATATAAAAAATATTATTTATAGTTGTTTTTGATATCTAAAATTGTTAATATCTAACTAAACTTTTTAAATTCATATTATAAAAAAATAGATAAAGCTTGTCATATTGCCATTGCCAAATTCCAAATTAAGGTTGTAGAATTTTTCGTCATTCATTATGGAGCACAAGTACTAAACTATGTCAATTTTACAGGCTTATTCTATGTCATATGGCCATTGCTGAATTCCAAATTAATATATGTCAAAAAATCCAGAACTCTGAGGGAAAGACGAAACAGTGAAATGATGATGTCCAAAGTGTCCATTATTCACAGCTAAGATTTCCTGTGATTGGCAATCAACTAAACATCCTGGAGTTCAATTATAGGAAATCAATCTTCTAAGAAATGCTCGAAAAGAAAAATCTATGGCATAACTTTTACTTTCAGGGGTAATAATTTTGCATCTGCAAGCAAATCAGAGGAGCATTATGAAGTACAATTAGGTTTTATTTTTGCTTGAAAAATTACTAGAGGTGCTAGATTGATTGACAATGGTATGATGATGTGCAAATTCATTGTCAATATGGATGTACCTCAGCTTGAAAAGATGAGTTCATTTTTATTGTTTTCCTTGCAAGATTGCGGATATCTTCTCGACTTGATTCAACCGATATTCGTGCAAGTTCTTTAATAACTCCTCCAGAAATGAAATCCCTGACATTGTCTTCTGCATGGTGTGGATTCAATTGTTTAGAAGAGTTATGGATGTTGTTTATGAGAAACAAACTACACAAAGAAAGGCATGCTTGAAGCACCAGAATATAGAGGCATGACTAAAATATGAAAGTTTAAAATGAAAGGCTTTGAGGCATGATGAAGTTCTTCATTTCTAAGGGTCAAACTATGAGTTTTTCAGGTAATCGTGGCCCAACATAATATTTGGCTTGACAAATCTTTGATAATTTAGTAAATTTATCGTCAAATATGAAGGCACCTGCTATTTAGTTTCTCATTTTCAGTTAATTATCTAATCAATAAATCAGAACTACCCTTCTCGGTGTTGCGTTCGTCAGATTCAAACAGCTCGCTAACCTATTCTCAATTCTAATATGATTCTTACCATGCACAAGCCAACTTTTATTTAACATATTAAAATCCTTATTCACTGCCAAAGCCTAAGTGCTTGATGAGAAGTTTTTACCATTTTGAGCCAAATGACAAAGTGCAAGCTCAACATGGCGTCTGGTTGAGGATGAAGCAGAGTTACAGTTGGCAATCAACCATTCAAGGGAACCATCTTCAAATAGAAGTGAACGGCCTTTTCTATGTCCTGCAGAAAAACAGTTCGATTAGGAATCATGATAACCAAACAGAATCATCAATTAGTCACATGCATTACGGAAATACAAACCTTGAAGAACGCCTCGGGATTCACATTTTGCAAAATTAGCCAACCCTCTTGCAACTTGTGCGATGACATCATTATTCTTCGTTCTAGCAATTTCCAAGAGCGCCTTTATACCTCCATCATCTTTCAGCATCGTATGTAAACTCTCTATCATATGATAACAATATTCAAGATCAAAGAAAACACCCCCTAGCAAATCCTGTTATATTATTCTCATATATATATATAAATCTGCACATTTCTTGAATTTCAAAAATCTGACATGATTATCCTGACAAAAGTTAAAAACTTCAAACCAGATTATAGTCTAGCATATCAAATTTATTGTGTTTAGAAAATCTAAGGTAACCGTTCTTTCAATTGTCAAAAAAAAAAATTCCTTTGGCGGTGATTCAACAAATATTAAGGTTATATTTTACTTCACCATTGGTCTGAATTTGCATGATTAACAAAGGAAAAATATCTATGCCCGTCAAATCATTCCTTTTGGCCATACGTGACAAACATTAAGGTCATGTTACTCCACCATTGGTCAAATAAGTTGATAAATAATTGGAAAAAGAATAAACAGCATGCAAGTCCACTAGAATCCTATAATTTGTAAATAACGACAGACGAAAGAATTAATGCAGAGTCAGGTTTGGCAGACAACATATTATAGTATCACCTTCGGCTTACCATTTCCACAAAGATTAGCCAGTGCACCAGCTACCATCCTAAGAGTTTGCGGGTCATCTGTTTTTGAAGCCGTCTTTGCTAGCAGTTGAGCACCACCTTTGCTCATTATTAACCCTTGATTTATTTCTGCAAAGATTTTATAATGATTATAAATGATAGAAGCATTACAAAATCTTGTCTTCATGAATTTATCTGCTAAAAAGGCATCACAGGATACAGAATTTAAACTAGGAGATATGCAATTACACATAACCAAATTTTATTGAATTTTATGTTTATAATATGTAGTTTGCTACAATCCAAACTTCAAGTCATGTAACATGTAATCATGCATAACATGGACCAAGAGCCATCATAGATCTCTAGTAGGCAATCTATTCAATCCAATACATGGAAGTTCCATTTTAATATGATGAAAGCGCAACAGTAAAAGCTAGTAATGATTAAATTACCACAGGAGGTTGTGCACATAAGTTTGGTTACAGCCGTAGAAAACAACTTAACCCCAGGATCTGGTGCGGAGAAAAAGAAAATAAAAGAGAGACCATTGTGTTTGCGCGTGCATAATAGATTTGGAGATGTTTGTCCCAATAGAAGCAAAAAAGATATAAAGTCACCAACAGTAACATAACCAACAAGCATAAATAAAGTAAAAATAAATGAAACAAAAATTTAAAAATTACCATTCATCGCCAAGTTCGCTATGGCCCCAGAAGCCACTTTAAGTATGGTTGCATTTTCTGATGATTTCAACAGCATAAGCAATGCATCTAAGCCACCTTCCTCCATAATTTTCTCTTGGTTTATATCTAGGAAAAAAATGTTTATATTTGTACAAAGGCATTTAGTTAACCTTAATTTATCTATGATTCAAAGTGGAAGATACACGAATAACATTTTACTAAATACTGATAAAGGATCCTGAAATAATAGTTCCTAACACTGTAGAACCAGGTGAAGAGAAACAAAACATGCAGAAAAGATGTATACATACATACATAAATATACACACCTCTGTGTGTGTTATCTCAAATTTTTTTCAATCCATTCAAAAATAACCAAGCAAAATAGATATAGCCAGATTTGCTACATATCATAGATTATCTGTGCGTAAGCACAGATGCAGGTTTCTTCGGCCAAGGAAAGATATAGCTAGCAGCCTACATAATAATAGCAGAAAATAAAAGAATGGAACAGGGAGAACTGAGTAAAAAATAACAATGATCTTAATGAGCCCTTTTACACATTGAAAGCTTCAAGGAGTAAGGTATCAATCGGTGAAATAAACAGATAGGGTAGAGCTTATAACTGAATGAAAACAAGGGTTCATACGCAAATAAGGATAGAACAATATTTGGTTTCAAGAAGAAGCGTCTTATAAGAAAGATGATGGCTAAGATTTCTTGGGTTGAATCTAGGAATCCCCAACAGAAAATCGGAAGTGGAATTTAAGAAGAATGCGTTAGCATAAGAAGCACTTCATGCATCTCTATTCTCGAAGACCAAGATATATAATCCATCCCCTCAATAAACCACCATAATATAAGTCCATCGAGCCACACCTTTGATCATTCCAATGACCTATTGATTCATGAACCTTGCCACTTGTTCATTCATAATTCTTTTCCATATATTTGAATCTCTACATTCTTATGCGTAGTATTTAATGTTAAAGTTTAGATGCATACTTAATGAGTAATTAACTAGAACATAATACACAACATATAGCAAATAACATAAACACAATGATTAATTACTAAATGAAACAGATCCAAAATGTACAACATGTAGCAAATGACACAAATAAATAGATTCTATGCATCATATTTTTTATTTTTATACATACATTATTTTTTTGATTAATCAATCTAAATGTTGTTTTGTGAAATGATAAAAAAATTCAAAACATTACTTTTTTTTTATTTAATGAAAATTTTATTGATTAAAAAATAATAAAAGGAAAGAGTATCTTTGAAATATATATTAAAGAAAGGGTATTTTAGTGAATAAAATTTTTCAAAAGTGAACAACTTTTAAAAAGCTCCAATTTGGAGCTTTTAGAAACTAGATTCTTTCCATCTTATGATAGCTACCAGTAGTTCGAAAAATTTTACCAACTACTTCATGATAGTTGTTTGAAAATTGAAAGGCTACTAGCTCCTCCAAAGTTGCTTCCCCAAGCACCCCCTCAATTGAACTTCAAACCAATAAACTAATTTTTTATTTTGGTTGAATTTCTTGACAAGAAATTCCTATACATGGGAAGAAGGTTTAAATGTTCACAAAATCAATTATAATCTTAACTTACTTTGCCTCCTTTTGCTTGCTCATTACTTTTAGGTAAAATCCAAATTAGGAGAATTAATCTTCTAACATAAGCTACCAAATATTACAGGTTCATTGCTTTTTACACAGAGATAGAAGGTATCAGTCTCCTGATCGATTAGAAGGTATCAGTCCCCTGATCTATTCACAAAATTCCATAAAACAAGAAGCATGCAATACGCCTTACTTAGTGCATGATAATGATCAAAAAAGAAAACAACCATGGTAAAGGAAGGCAAGAATAGGATCAACCGATGAAATGTAAAAATGTTTGAAAGAGAAGAAAGAAAGTATAAAAATGGTTAACTACAAAAGTTGTACAATTTAAAATCTTCGTCTATGCACATTAATATGGAATTTAATAGGCATACCTTCAGCCGCAAGATTAGCAATTACTTTTACTGCATGGATTTGGACATCAGAATCTTCAGATGTTAAAAGTTGTAGTATTTTTTGTAATCCAACTGAATTTGCAAACCACGACAACTTGCAAGTCAGTGATATTTCTAAAAGTCAATTTAGATGAAATAAAATCATTGTATGTAGTCATGATCCACTAAGATACCTTCTTCACAAATCTTGGCAATCATAAGCCTTTGACTTGATGTTGTCTCTCTTGATGAATTTGACTTGAGTGATTTACTATAGTTTTCCTTTGGGTATGATTTCTTGTCCTGAGTACCATTTAACATGAGGCAATACAAAAACAAAATATACAAAGATGACTATAAATGTATGATACGACTAACCTCAAAATGATTGTCATTTTCAGGTGCACTCTTCTTCAGTTTGGCTAATTCGTATTCTAAACTCATCCTTTGCTTCTCCTCAACTAAAAGACGTTGCTTAAGGTCACAAAGTTCTTCATTTATTGTTGCCTTCACATCAAATTTGCAAATTTCAAATATCAATACACATTCAAGGAACTAATAGAACATAAGGCATTGGATGAAATTGCCTCATGGATAATATTTGCGAAGACCTTATATGTAACTCCACCGCACCTTCTCTTCGAACAAATCATCGTTATCCAACTTCAGCGATTGGAGTTCATTTAGAGTATTATCGTGTAGTTGATACATTTCTTGTAACTTCACCTTCAATTCTTCGATCCTTTTCATATCCTACATTTTACAAAAAAAAAAAAAAAAAAAAAAAACATAAATTATCTAATGACTTGAAAAGTCAACTCAGTTTTCATATAAATCTTGATGAAGTAAACCTCAATCGACTCTTGTCTATCACTTAAAAGCTTATTTGCCAAAATAAGTTGTTCTTCTACTTCTTCAAAACGAACATGTTCATCCTCTAATTGCTTAACTAGTTCTCTTATTTTCTTCTCGTACAACTGTGTAGTTTCTGCAAGCACTTTCTGATATGTAGAGATTTCTGTCCCAAGTTGCTACCAGTAAGAGATAATAGGTTAGTTGAAGGCATGAGATAAAATTTCTGAAAATTTACTACAAATATGACTAAATTCATTTAGATAAATATTGCCAGAGACCAATTCCCAAACCAAGAGCCTCATAAATCACAAAACATAGATAATTATAATTTAAAAATGGAAAATGAAAAGAAAACATAAATATCTAACCTTGATTGACTTTTGACTATCAGTCAAAAGCTTATTTGTCATATCTAATTGTTCCTCAACTCCATCAGTAAAAGCATGTTTGTCTTGTATCTGCTTATTTAACTCTATTATTCTTTTCTCATACATCTGAGTGTTGTCCACAAGTGCTTTCTCATATGTAGAATTTTCCATCTCATATTGCTACTAGTACAAAGACACCATCAACACATTAATAATAGATGAAATAGCTTGGGCAAAAAATGAAATATCTTTTTGAAATTTAGGAAAGACATTTATGTTTGCAAGAAGATGATCTCAAATGGAAACATGAGAAGTCTATTTCTTTATACTTTTGCCTGAAGTGTAAGAGACCTGAAAAAATTATATTCAACCTGGAAACTGAAAGACCCTATAACTATAAAATGAAGAAGATTGAAGATCAAACAAGATATAGAGTAGAAAATATGGTATATAAATGACCAACCTTAATCAATTCTTTACCATCGCTCAATAGTTTTTTCATCATATTCAATTCTTCCTCAATTCTTTCACGACCAGCATGTTCATCTTCAAGCTGCTTATTCAACTTTGACATTTTCCTTTCATATATCTGAGTGGTGTCAACTAGTACTTTCTGATGTGTAGAATTTTCCAGCTGTTGTTGCTACTAACAATCAAAAGTCCAAGTATTTTGTAATGAAATAAAGTGGTTATAGTTAGATTTAGAACTAGCAAATAATCCCTTCAATACGCAACCCTTATGGTAGATTGAATAATCCTTTCAATACGCAACCCTTATGGTAGATTGAACATTGCAGGTTGTCTACTATGATCTAGAACCAAGTAAATAGCCAAATCTAAAAGTAAAAGCTATTGCTTAAGTCACCAAGTCATTGTAATAAATCCTTCTATATTTTCAGAAGTCAAAAGGCAAGGGCTTCTTGGAACTTGTTTGTTCTTGAAAGAATTCAGAACTATAATTGTTAAATCAACTTGATCATCTCAAGTCATTCCCTTGCCGAAAGTGCTAGACACAAAATTTACATTCAATTTTGATGGCAAATACAAGCCAGGTTCTAGAGTTGTATGAAAGAAAGGTATCAACAAAAATAGATGCACAACTACAGTATCACCAAGCCTGATTTTTTTATAACACATAAAGCATGAAGAATAACAACAAAATGATTAAATTAGATGTGACATATACAAGTACTTGAAAAATAAATTCAGTAATACAGACAACACATCATGAAGTTGGAATTACCTGGCTTTCTTTTAACCTCAATTCTAGAAGTTTAATTTTATCACGCATCAAATCATTGTGTCCTTTTTGTCGTTCCAATTCATTTAATATGTCTTTTACCTCCAACTCTAGCCGAGTATTTTCTTTATCTAGAAACTGCAAGTCAAGGGAGCTAAATATAAGAGAACGGCTAAATATCAGATAAATCATCACTATTACAAATGCAACTAAAGTAAGGCAGTTGATGAAGAGAAGCCAACAAAATTTACGCATGAATCAATATTAATTCATTACTTAAAAAAGAGCAGATACAAAAGTCATCAGGGTAACGCACACATTATAAAAGAGAAGATTCTCAAACAAGGTAGACTACTACCTCAGTCCTTGTGAGTAGATTTTGTTTCGTTTCAACAAAAGAATCCTGACATTCCTTGAGCTGCTTTTCCAAGCAACATTTTTCAGTATGCCTCAATTTCTGTTCTCTTTCTAATTCTGCAGTAAGATGATCAATTTGAGTCTCAAGCCTCCGACTTAGACTCTCATAATCAAATTCTTCTTTAAGTTTTATCATGTTTACAATTTTCATTGCCTGCAAAACAATGAGATAATTAAGCTTACAGGAATATCCTGTCTTAAGTTGGACCATCAAAGGCTAATTGCATGTCTAATTATCAAGGCAAACCAGCAAAATTGCAGAATTCACATAAGAACATTATAGAAGAGTTTACAATCATGAAAAGCTGTTGTCCTTCATATCAATCCAAGAACCACTCAAACTGAAGTTTTTTCTATATTGTATTTAAGTCTATCCCAGCAAAATTGCAGAATTCACATAAGAACACTGTAGACGAGTTCACAATCATGAAAAGCTGTTGTCCTCCAATTCAATCCAAGAACCACTCAAACTGAAGGTTTTTCTATATTGTATCGAAGTCCATCCCTAAAATCACCAGTTTTGGGTGGTGCCATCTGCTACCAATATAAAAAGCTCTGCACATAAATTGATATGGCAAATACTAGAGCTAAGGAAATGCTGTGATCCTCCCAAACTTAGTTGGTTTTTTAATTTTTCATTTAATTTTTAACTATTTTTGGTATTGTAGTCAGGTAGTCAAAGGCCAGGTTTTGCACACTGCACTATATTCACTCTGTCCCGCACAAATGGGCCATTCAAATTATTGAGCAACTCACGACAAAATACTTTGGGAACTTTTCCTACAGCACAATTTCAAGCACACATTTACAAAAAAAAACCAGAAAATGAAAATTGTTGAGAAATTAGGCTAGTAATGGAGTCTATATAACCAAAGATACCTAAATAGTTGAGAAATTCCCGGCTTGTATTTAAACACTTGGGGATGGGATATGACGTCTAGACCACTTTATCTTTACAATAGACCTTCAACTACAGGTGCATAATTTTGCAAGCGATAATTGCTGGAAGGTAGTTTGTATTTTAGGAGAGTAAAAATGAATACACAAGAGAAAAAAATGAGCAACTTAGGTGATATCTAACTTCAATACAGTAGATTGAAAGTTAATATAGCCCACATTGAGTTTATACAAAACGGTTCTAAACCTCATTTATATGGTCACTGCTATGACTTTGGTTGAACGCTCTTCAACTAAAAATTCAAATTATATACAATTAAATGTTGATAACTAAATAACCCTGAAGGTTTGATTGAACACCTGGATATCTAAGGAATTGGTAATAGTAGTGGAGCCAAAAATTCAAGATGAGGTTAAAATTAAAATTGGCTTTACAAAAATTTATATAGATAATAAAATAACAAAAGATAATATATCAAAGTTTATCAATAATAAAATTGAGTTAACTAAAACAGGGGTTATTTTTTTCTTCTTTAATCAGTAAAATTATATTTACATTTTTTAAAAATGATTGGCGAGGTAGGGCTAGAGCCCATCTAGCCCCCCGGCTCTGCCCATGATTGGCAATTGATCTAAGTCAATTGCATTTGAAAACAGTGTCAAACAGTAACATATGATTTGAGATAGAGTTAGAGTGTTGGAGAAATAGTCTAATTTGCAAGGGTTGACAATATATTAAATACTACATAAACAGAATAAACCGGAATCTAGCATAAAGATCATTGATTTTCTATACAATATATTCCAACTCTATTTATATGATAACTATTGTCAGGGTGATAAAATGCTCTTTTGGAATGGACAATAGCAACTCTATTTCTATGATGACTATTGTGAGTTTGACAAAATGCTATTTTAGAATAGATGGCATCCCCTTCAGGTGCTAAGGTCTCTTTAGTACCATCTAATAACATCTTTACAAATAAAAGAAAAACGATGCATTCAAAAATTTACATAAGAAAATATAAAACCAAGCAAGGTTTGTTAACACTGATAAAATGGTTGTTTCATTTAACCTTCCAAGTTCACTAGAGCACGGTTATATTAAGGATAAGCATGCAAGTTAATCATGCCAGAATCATCTATTACTCACTATTTTTGCAATAATTGCAATAAGGATGTTACATAAAAAGTATCTTGAGTGCTTACGTATCACATAAAACATGTAGAATCATTTACTTATAGTTTCTGAAGGATCATACAACTAAGCTATTAAACTGAGATATAAAAGCGAAGATCATATATAAACTAGCACTGAATGACTTTTAACAACTTACCCGTTGCCCAAACATAATTGTACTAGTTGTCTCAACATGATGCCGGGACGATGGCCCGATTGTTATTATTAGTGAAGTCCTTGCAGCACCTATTTAGAGGAAAGTAATTGTGATTCCCACTAGAAGGTTTCAGTAACATAATAAAATGACAATAGAAGAGCAATATGGTAAACTTGCCAAATATCGGCATGAATGTAGCAAGTCAAAGGATTTAGTAAAAATATCTAAAATATAACTTGGAAAAATATCATTATATCTTGCGGCAAGCAAAAAATCTAACAATGTGAAAAAATGAATATTAATAGATGTATAATTTCACATAAAGTAATCACAAAACAATAATAGACAGAATAGTGATGTATATATGATTAATGGAAAGCTAGAAATACATTGTAGCTTTGTTATGAGGTTTTCAGCAATCTCAGTATTGAGAGAGATTATGCAGTTTTGGGAACTCCACAAAGTCTTACTCGATACAAGAAAAAGAAAAAAGTGACAGAGCATATCTAAATGAGTAGGGATATAGATTGACCTCCAAAAGAATCACGTAGAAACCTAGTGAGCTTAGAATCTCTCGTGGGTATATGCGGACTATTTTCAGCCAGTGCATTTATGCATTTGCCAAGGGAAGTTAGGGAGAGATTAATAAACTTGGCCTCTTCAAGCAAGTGACCTTCACTGCCTGCACTACAAGAAATAACCATGCATGTTTAAAGAAACATTTTGTACAAGCAGGTCATTTTTATGTTCTCATATGTAATAACTAATGTTTTGAAACAGAACTAAAGAAAATATTTAGGTATCCAAGATAGGTGGATGAAATGCCACTTACGAAATAAAAATAAAAGTTTTTATTGGATCATCATTTCATAAATGTCAGGAACCTATTCAAGAAAAATAAAGTACCAGATTTATCTAATCTTTCAGATCCAGCAAGATCCACAATCAGCAACTTGCTTTTTCTAACCACAGGTATGCCATTATCACCAAGTAAATCGGTTCTGGTGTCTTGAGAAGTTATTTCACTTTCTACTTTTTGATGAATGGATCTTCTAACATAAACCTATAAAACAAAATACATTTTCAGGTACTCAACTCCAGATCATCACTAATCATTAATCAATTAAAAGCAATATGGAAAAGTTACCCACAAGCATAAAGGTCTATATTCCAGAAAAGCAGTAATAGTAAAAGAAACCCACCATTAGAATTGCATGACTGCGTGAAGATTCCGTGTTCTGCTTTGTATTAGCTGCGTGGCGATTTGCTTCACCTGTTTGCAGTAGTTCAAAAAGAGTATCAAGATCTTGAACTCTGACTACAGTAGCACCAGGTAATGACACTTCTCCGGTCCTTGGATCCTCGTTAATAGGGATGTTAATTTTTTCAGGAGCAAGCAAATCTTGTATGGATTCCATATACAACTGGAGAAATAACATAAGATGAAAGATTGAATATTAGTTTTTTTTTTTTCATCTAAAAGAAAACTAACTAGCATGAATAGCGCATGGCAATAAAGTGAATGATTTCTGAGAGCTAGCACTTGCTTCATTTTATCCTATAAGCACTGGAGCTCTATCCGACTAGTTCCTGGTTTGAGTCCTGGGAAACCCATTACAATTATCATATTGAAACACAACAAAAGAGAAGTATGTACAGCCTTCTATACCCAACCATTTCCATTTCAGTACCTGCAAATAGGACACATGAATGATATCAGTATCAGGACTGGTATTGGCAATTATGTCCTCTAGCGCTCTAACCACAATACCACGCTCAGATGCATCATCTCTTCCCAGTCTGCCAACTGTGTAAGTTTTTCCAGTACATGTTTGACCGTAAGCCATAACTGTCCCATTATATCCATTCAACACACTCTGCAAAGCAGTTCAAAATTGAAATTTCAAGATTAACACGCCGTCATAGCTTGTACAGATCAACTTTATTATGTGACTATCCAAGAAAAAGCACGTAATAAAGATATCAAAAAAATGCATGCATGCATAATAAAATCAGATTCTTCTCAAGCATATGCCTCACTTTCTTTGACAAAAATGATGATTTTTTTTTCAAAAAAATAAAAATGAAGTGGGATTGCCAATATATTGTACTACTTTGGGTTAATCTCCTTGATCACTTACCTCAACAACAGGTTTCGCTACTGCTTCATAAACACGCTTCTGAGATGCAGATTCTGTAAAAACCTCATCGAATCTGTAAGATTCAGAACTCCAGTTGTTTTTCCTCAATATCAATCTTCTCATCTGAAGAAAAAGGAAGAAATCTAACTTGAAGAATTCTATTTTCATACAATTAATAACACGTATGCGAAAAAACATCATTACAAAGCATTGACTACAAAAAGAAACTCGTATACACTTCAACCCCAATGAAGTCGAGTCAACCATAGAGATCATCTTCACTCAAAACAATTTTAAACTAGTGTTCAGAGGGATATAACTCCATGCGAGGTTTGAGTCTACCACTATTTTACTCCTTATTCACCATAATGTCATCCATTATTCTAATCAAAGCTTCAAGCATTTTGGATCCATTCATTTTTTTGATCATCAATTCATATTAATCAATGGAAATACGAAAAAGATAACAAAACTTTTAAGACACCTCCGGCTGCAACTCGACACGGTCAGCAAAATCAGCTTCTGAAATGAGATCTTCAGCATTTTTTGGTCGCAATCTCACAGCAACGCGCACCCTACCTGAATCTACAAATAAAAAAAAGGCAACATCACCATCCTCCTCATCAATGTCAACAAAAAGTATTTTTAACAGATTGCAAACATCAGTAACAATAATACTATGTAGCAGCATAAACAGCGAAATGCAACATGAGAAATGATATTTTCTAGAAAAGGAAAAATAAAACGCACCGTTATCGCGGTGAAGGTGAGAAGAGTGAGAACTAACGGAACGGCGTGAAGAAGAAGAAAGAGGCTTATTAGAAGAAGAGGATGAGCGATGGTGCTGTTGTTGTTGTTGCTGCTGTTGATGCGTATTATCATTATGACTGGAATTTCTCAAACTGTAAGACGACGACGTCGTTCTGAGCGAGGAAGAAACAGAAGCAGAAGCAGCAGCAGCGGCCACCATAATTTCTTTGCATTCAAAATTCACAGAGCATAATAATAATGAGAAGCAATTAGATGTCGTATTTCAAACTGTGCGGATACTGTTAGGTGGTATATATCAGAAGAAAAGTGGAGATTTGCAGTTCAAAATTAACAATTTTTTAATAAAAAAAGGAATGGAATAAAGAAACAAGCTGGGTAGTTATTTTCTACATGACAGGGAAGAGAAGAGGACGGCACGACGAGGAAGAGAGAGAGAGGCTTAAAATGTGGTTCCCGCGTTCTGTCCAGGGAGGAAATGTTCGGTTTGCTTTTTGTTTGGGTTTGTTTGTTTAGTTGTCAGTCGGTCATCTTAGTCAATTATTTTTTCTATTATTGTTCTAGTTTTGTCTAATAATACCTGTACCCCCTCATCCAAATCATTTTATTTTAAACCTTCAATATATTTTACCAATTTTTAATTTTTAAATAATTGACTAAATCCCATATTTCAGAATTTTATTTTAACATTATCCATTAATTTCATTAATAGGTAGGTAAAATATCATTTTTACTAGAAATAAAAAAAGCTATACTTCATATTTCATAAAAATATCATTAATTGTTATTGATTATCAAAAATTATTTAATTTTAATTAATATCAATAACAGAAGTGAACAATAATCAACAAATCAAAACACATAAATATTTTGAATATATTATTTATATATTATTTTAATTTTTTATTATGTAAACTCATAAATAAATATATTTTCTATATTTACGATTTTTTAACACATGCATTAAGCATGTTTAGTGTTTAAATAGATATAAATGCATGTATGTACTTTTCACATTTATTATTTACCATAAATAAGTAAATTTGTACTTATCATAAGATGTCTGAACATTTAACATACAAAATATAAATACAAATATTTACATTGAATATATACAATATATGTAAAATAATAGATGTAAATAAATATTTATTTATATTTATATATTTGATCAAAATTATTGATAAATGTTAATTATTGTTGTTCAAAATTGATTATCATTAATTAATCATTAAAATCTAAATTCCATTACCAATTAATAACAATGAACGTTGATTAAGGATAATAACTTGAAGTATTATTCTAAAATGATATAAATTTAATAAATACAATTAAAATAGTAGTTTACACAATGTTACATTCGGTATAATTTCCTTCCTTCTATTCGAAGCAATTTCCATAAAACATGGATGATATACTAGGATAAATTTTTAAAACAAATAATAAAAACTTCAAAAAAATTATAAAAAATTTAAATGATATCTTCTTCAAATAATTTAATGAAATTCACTTATAAATCTAAATAATTATGTTTCATGTAAATAAATTTTTAAAATTTTAATATTAAAATTATTTGTTAAAAATTATTTAGAAATGAATATTCATTTTGTAAAGGAAAACGAATTTCTAAAAAGAAAATAAAACCTAACAAATGTGTTAGGATTCAAAAATATTGTAATTTAAATAACATATATTTAGTCTAAATTAGTATAGTATTTTATAAAAAATGAAGAGATAAGATGACCCTATTCAACAATAAATTTATATTTGATAATTATATTTTATTTTAAAATTTAGAAAAAGTATCTTTTTACCTAGTTCATAAGAAATTTATTTCAACATAATTGGGAAAAACTTTTTATTTCTAAAGATAAGATAAGATTATCAAATATGGATCAATAATTAATTGAACTATCAACTTATAATATTAAGTTGACAATCTTGTTTTGTTATAATAGTTTTTCTTTATTAGTTATTGTTAGTTTATTGGGTCATTTAGTCATTTGACTCATTTTATCTTTATGTTTTTCCTTCTAGATTTTTCTCTTCTTGCCAGATAGGTATATGTCATCATTATATAGTGGTTGTAATGTTTATTTGATAGAAGGAAAAGTATGTATTCTATTTTGTACAATATTTTGTATCAAAAAATTTGACTATAAATAAAATTCTAATAATTTTATTACATTAGAAAAAGATATCAAATCACCAAGTCACCTATGTTTTATTCTTATGTTTTATTATCAAAACAATTCTCTATCTCAGTAATAATCTTAAGGTTATTGTCTAATAAGAAGAGAAGAATTTCAAGAACTCTAGAATATGGCAAAAAAACCTTATCATATCATTTGCTCCCTTATCTTAAGAAGTCAAATTTTGAAGAGTTAAATCATGCAAAAAAAAAAAAAAAGCAATTCATTAGTAGTTAGATTAGCATTTTTATTAATAAATAAAATAGAAGTTAGCTATTGCTATTGTTAATTGTAATTTAGAAGATCATATAAGCAATAAATTAGAGAAAATAATATGAAAATTTAGTTGTATTTTATCATTACTCACTTAATATGGACATCAAGTTTGTTTAATAAATTGTTCATAAAAATCAAGAGTCTAAATAGAAGTAAAATAAGAGGGTGCATAGTAGCCTCAAATCCCCGTTACATGATGATACACATCAAAGAGCTAGTAAATAACTATCATTTATCTGTATCTAAAAAAATAAAAAGACCATTAAGCCATTAATAAATCAACAACAATTTTGTTCCACTAATAAAAATAAAAAGCAATCAATTAGATATCTAGAATGTTATTCACTTTTAGTTATTGCAATTACTTCATGTCTTCTCCATTCTTCTTTTACCCTCTTGTATTTTACCAAATCATTTTAGGTAATCAATATGCTTTAAATATCATTAAGTTCTCATATTCCTCATGTCTAGGGGTAGGCTTTATAATGACTTAAAAGTTTCCATTTTCTTATTCTTTCAAGGTGGGCACTAATATTGCTCCTATAAGGTACCATAAGGCCATTACTCCTATAATGTACCATGAGGATGTTGGTGATGGTCCTTTACTATACTATTAGCTATTATGTTATCATCTTACTCTTTCTCATCAACAATAATGTGTTATCATAGTTGTGCTGCTCCAAGTTCCACTTAAGAAAAAAATTAGTGTGGTTAGACAATTACAATACGACAACACCAAATCCTTAACAATACTAACATGCACGGGATTGTAAAATTGTGTATAATTATAGTTTTTCTCATCATCATCAATAATAAATGTATGCTCACACTTGATTGGTGAAACATGCTCCCATAGGATGATTAATAAAAACTATATAATTAGAAATTCATTAATCACTCTACAAAAGGATTTGTGAAGATTTTTTTTTATATTGATGGAATATATCTGGTCTATTTTTGTAACTATTTATTTTATAACCTATGGTTTTAACATCACCTGTTGTATAAAACATTCGCATAATAAATATAACATGCCACCTATCATTTTCCTGTATATAAACATCATTTATAAAATTTAGATAAGCCACACATTAGATAATTTCAGCATCTCTACTAATTTACAAGCATAAAATATTTTACTGCCTTTAAATTGTACAATGATAGTTGTATAATAAAATATTTGCCAAGAATACATTATATGGTCCAAAACGTGGTTCCAAGGGTCATACAAGTCTCAGAATATCCTAACTATGCTAGTACCTCAATGATCCGAACGTCCATCTGAACTACTCTGACATGCATTCATCAAATGATAAACGTTGAGTATAAAACTCAATGGTGTCTAATAATAATTATGCTATAATTAAAACTTAAGTATTCTGTCATAATATAACATAAATAATTAATTAATTAATTAAGAAAATTTATAACAATTACTCATAATAAATATAACAACAATAAAATCATCCCATCAGAATTAAATTATTATAATAATAATTAATAAATTTTTGCTACTAATTATGCATATCCATTAATTCCCCATAAATCAATTATAATAACACTCTATCAATTAAATAATAGCAATAATATGCTCGACGTCAATAAATGCAAATTTTAAATTGCATTCCTCTTTCCACATAAAATGATATGCTATATGATAATGAATGCAAATATGTGTTGCATTCCTCTGTTCTCTGTCATTTCATCATATCTTTATAAATTCACTTTTTTTATGAATTTATCTTTTGTTTATGATTACAATAATCTTTATCTCTGATTGTGCACAATTTATACTGGATATATATATTTTTTATATAATTTATTTTCCCTAGTATTTCTACATTCTTTGTCTCTATATTGTTCAATATATAAATATATTAGTGCCTCCCTTATTTCACACACATATATATATATATATATATAATTATGCCTCCTTTATTCCTCCAAAATGTCATGCTAATGATTTATGATGCATAATTTTATTGCATAATGACGATATAGTTGCAAATCAATAACATCTTAAAATACGTTGATATATTGCATATCTAACATTAGTAAATAATAAACAAGTATTCACAATATTTTGTATTGCGAAGCCTTTTATTTTACCTGCAATTTCATTTATAACATAGTTATTATTAGGCACAAACCTATTCTTACCTTACCTTTATCTGTTTGTAAAGTAGGAGTACTAGTTTTCCCTTCTTGTTCACCTGTTTTAAATGAACTCTTTAATATTCCAACTAAATAAATCAAATTAATATTTAACCATTCTCTTGCACCCCATATATATTTATTTCTATTAATCATAATCGATTAATTAAACAAATCATTCGACCACACATTCATTCATATTCTCTTTATAACCCTTAACTTAAATAATAATTTTATATAAAATATTTAAAAGTCATCGAAGATATATTGTATACCTAAGTTATGATTTAACTTTTCATACTATTCTTCACTTCGACTAAGTTTCTTGCATCATATATTAAAGTTTTCCATATACCATTTATTCATTAATACATTTTATTAGACTAGAATTTAAATGTATACACGTAGGTTCATTTAATTGACTAAGAATAAAGGTAAATTTCCATTATAATACATGTATGTAATGTCACATCCTGATTTGTACAGCACTCCTATATGCATTAGTTTTATAAATATGTTACAATGAATGAATAATGAATGCATGAAATGCATGAATCAAATATGATGCATGAATGTGATAGTATGATGATTATAATGAAAAGTGCATTATGAATAGAGAAATTCCATATGATATGGAATTTACAGAGAAAATGGTAGAAACAGATGAACAGATGTTTTACAAAGTTGAATATACATGATAGATGATGCTAAAAATAATTATGAAGGTGAGGGGAAATTAAATGATGAAGGAAGTTACTTATCCATATATAATTAGACTTTCTTTAAGTTATATATATATATAAATATATATATATATCTATATATGGATATTAAATTAATTAATTGACCTTATCCTAATAAATAGGAATTAGCCATTTGCTTTTCCTTTTCCCTTCATCAGACGTGCTGCTCCTTCTTCTTTTCTTCCTTTAACATCTACTTCTTCTTCCTCTTTTCTTGTTCTTAACC
This sequence comes from Dalechampia spathulata, assembly GCA_948192965.1. Lineage (NCBI taxonomy): Eukaryota > Viridiplantae > Streptophyta > Magnoliopsida > Malpighiales > Euphorbiaceae > Dalechampia > Dalechampia spathulata. Next base: position 373 of record CANYBF011520486.1, on the reverse strand, counting down.
TAACTTAAGGCAACATCATAGCAATTAAAGGTAAGGATCGTGCATGGCTTTTGGATTACATGTTCTTTTTAGTGTTTTATATGCTTTCCTCATGTTTTCTTCTTCTTCTCTTTTCTTGTTCATACAAACCTAAAGATTGTGATCTAAGTAAGAGGAAGTATGAATTAAAGACTGTTGGTGTTTTCTTTTATTCCTTATGTTTGTTGAGTTATGATTAGAGTGAAAGATGGAGCTAATAAAGCAGTTAATGTGTTGAAGAGTTGAATTGATCTTGAATGGTTTTAAAGAAATTGAACTGGTTTCTTGATTGTTGTAAGTGTTAAATTGATTTTGATGATGACTAAACTTTAAATGGTGTTAAATTGATGTTTTG
>CANYBF011519376.1:0-25020 GCA_948192965.1 Dalechampia spathulata | reverse complement strand
CCACTCATTGGTACGCCCGTACCAAAACCAATGAAACAATACACACTTGGTACGCCTAGCTGTCTGGTCGTACCATTCACATACGATAGTTGGTACGCCCGTACCATGAGTGGTACGCCCGTACCAAACACAAAAACACTTAAAAAATTGCAAATAACTTAAATTGACTTGTGATACAATACTCAAAACCTAGGGTCTAACATTAATGATTTATATTAATTATATATTAATAAATATAAAATTAATATAGATATTTAAAGAAAATTAACACACGCAATACCCCATGCCACGTAATCGCAATCACTTATGAATCAGCAAATTGATAGCAACGTACCAGCTAGAAACCAAATGACGAAGACTGGTCTTGTACAATAATGAAGAAGCACCACTGCATCCATTTGGTATTAATCTCTATAAATCAACAAAGAATGGAAGCATATATGCACAAGAACCATCAAGAAACTGGGATATCTCAAGCTTCTTAGTGCTGCAAATCATGGTTCAAGGTATTTGATTAACCATCATACCCCACCATGCTTGTCTGCCTTTAATCACACTGATAATTGAGGTTTATCGCTTGCTTTATGCTCAGATACCGATTGCATGACATTTAGGGTTTGTTAATGATAATGCGAAGCATATTCATAGTAGATTGTATCTTGTTCAGAAATTTCTCCTGAGGGTGATTCTAATGATTAAGTGTCTGCTGATGAAGCATCAGGCTCTGTTAACGTTACTGAAAATCCTGTTGCGATGGAGATAAAGAGTGGTGGAAGTAATTCAAGAATTGTTACAGCTAAAATTGCTATGAACACCAGTTTCGAGATTCTCTGGCACATAATGACCGACTATGAAAGTTTTGGAGATATCATTCCCGGCGTTGTCAGTTGCGATGTACTCGACAAGAAAGACAATTTTGCTAGAATTCATCAGGTATTCTTTCTACACTTGATTGATTTTCGATTTTTCCAGTTTGAAGCTTTTACTGTTCAGATTCAATCTGTAACACTGGAATGTTTCTTTTCTTTTCTTTTCTTTTTTTTTTGTTGCTCTGTTGAATGTAATTGCATAGGTTTCGGAGCAGACTTTGATGTTAGGTATGAGATTCAGATCTACATTAGTTTTAGATTGTTTCGAGAAGGAGATTGAGATTTCTACTTCAGGAAAGAAAGGCCATATTGAGTTTAAGATGGTTGAAGGTAACCTTCAATCTTTCCAAGGAAAATGGATCCTTGAACAGGTAATTAAGAATCACAAATCACTTGACTAAAGTTTCACAGTCATGAATCACCATTTTCTTATCAAACCAATCACAAAACTAAGTTCTGCTCTGCATAAAGTTCCAAGAATATGATTAATCTCTAAATTTAAAATTTGCTTATATATATTCGATATTGACTATTGTTTACATATCACATTGTAAAGGGATCTTAGATATTATCATAGTAAAAAATCATTAATAAAAATTAAGAATATTTTCAACGTAAAATATCACATTGTTCGAAAAATCTTAAATGTTATTAGAATAAAAGATCCATTACTTTAGTGAAACTGATTAATGTATTAAATAAAACTTATTAAATGAAGTTAAATGAGCAACTTACAAATAGTTTGACCTGTTTGAGGAAAAATTATTGAGGTAACTTATGAATCTACTCGAAGATTACTAATGTTAGTAAGATTGGATAATGCAGGTGATGAGTCCAGAATCTGAAGGAAATGACGATGGCTTGCCTGATAAAAAGTTGGAGACAACACTTACATATATTGCAGATATAAAGCCAATGGCATGGCTGCCTGTTCAGCTAATAGAAAGTACACTATGCAAGAAAATTCGAGCAAACTTCTTGTCCATCAGAGCAAAGGCAGAAAACATGATTAATGTCACTGCTTAGTGCTTGGTGACTTTACTAAACAAGTCTGGGTAAAAGCTTGTTATGGGTTTTTCTTTTTAATCTCATTAAACAACCGTATTATGATCTAATCACCTCATAATACAAAAACAATGCAAGTTGCTAAAGAATCATGTTTACTTCTTTTTATGGTTCATAATACAAAAACAATACAAGTTTCTAAAGAATCATGTTTACTTTCTTTTTATGGTTTGAAGTGATTGTTTTCAGTTATATCTCTTAAATTTCTGATTTTCCTTTTGCTTTTTCATCAACTTTTAAATTAATTTTAGATTTTAATGATTTTGGAATTGTTTATTATGTTGTACATAAAATTCAATTATGAAAATGAAATATTTAACTCACCAATATCAAGAGAAGGTTGGAAATATTCATGATTTTAGGACAATTAACAATATATTATATATTCTTTGTAATTATTTTTTTCCTACTAAAAATAAATAGACCTTCAAACTATAAAAAATAATATTGTAAAATTGGGGATCTTTTTGAATATTTTTTTTGGATGGTACGAAATCACGGATGACCAAAAGAAATTAATTCGAAGAGCTTATTTATTTCTTACTATGAACGTTAAGTGCAAAAATGAGCTTTAAACCATCTTACTAGTTGGCGGAGGTAGAGGGGCTGAAGGCCCAGCTACCAGGGGTTGACGGGAGGGTGGGGTGGGGTGGCTGGGGCTGTTCCTAGGGGAGGTGTTGTTTCCTTTTTAGGGGAGGTTCTGTTTCCCAGCAAATGATTATTTAGGAGCTGTTTTTATTGCAATTTAAAAGTGAGCCAAATGCTAATAATTAATTGTATTAATTAAATAAAAATAATTTAATTATTATTAATAAAAATAAATAAATAATTTAATTAATTAAATGATAATACATATTTAAAAAATTTATTGTTAATAAAAATAATTATATTAGGTTAATTAATAATCTATAATAATTTAATTAATAATAATTAGTTTTCCTTAAGCTATAATAGTTATATTTTTAATTATTTTGTTAGAATGTTAAATTATATTTTAATTAAGTAAGAATAGAGAGGTTAGTTCATATATATTAAAATAATTATTTAGATTCATAATATTAATTAAATTAAAAATATTTTATTTATTCTTAATAAAAATTTATCAATTAAGTAATTAATTATGTAATAATAAGTTTTTTAAAAAAATAAAAACTAATTAAATAATAACTTGTAATTCAGGTTAATTTCATTAAAATAATCTTAAATTATAATGTTTAGTTTAGTTTATTCATTTTGATAATGTAATGAAATATAATTAAATTTATTATATTTTTTTCATTAGTTAATTTTTATATATATTTTTTATTTGTTAAAAGTAATTTTTATTTTAGTATTAGTTAATAAATATTATAATCTTAGATTTATTTAATGAATTTTTCATTAGATTATATTAATAATATATTAATCATGTATAATTTATACCTATTTTAAAATTTTATCTATGTATAACTTATATTATATATATTAAAATAATTTTTAGATTAATTATATTAAACAAATAAATAATAATTCAATTATTATTAATAAAAATAATTAATTAGGTTAATTAATTATATAATAATGAATATTTAAAGAAAGTAAAAAATAATTAAGCTTTTAAAATTTAACCCCCTATTTCACTCATCTGACTTAATTCTTTAATGGAAAGAAAGTATTGGAATTCTACAACTTTGATGAACTATTTATGATTTAATTTAATGACACTAAGTTTAAAACATTTATATATGATTCAAAATTAACTTGAATATTGGAATCTTTTTAATTTAATGCAATAGTATGTGTAAAAGAATTGTCATTAGTATGAAATTCAAGTGGAAAATGGGCTTATTAGATTATGTTGAGAACAAGACTTAGAGGCATGACTGCCTAAAAGGAGTGAGGATTTCTCATTCCTTGTGGAGATCGACTTCTAATGGGATGAGAAACTTCCGACTAGTTACACCAACGGGCAAGGATATATAACATATTGCCCATCTTCTGACTACATCAAAATTCATGAAATATAATTTTTATAAATATATATATATATATACACACACACTAAAAGAGCTCTTGAAATCATTGTAATTAAGAGTAGTGAATTTTCAATTTTATACTTTTTAAAATACATAATAAATCATTAATTTACTGTTTTATCCTTTCAAAAATACCATGTTTTGATTTTATCCTAATAAATGATTTATTTTTTAGGCGTAGTTTACATGACAATCGTACCCACTCAAGTAATTTGCTTGGGATGAGGGTTTCACCTTTTTGGTAAGAAGTAATTTGCTTTGGTGTACGTGGCAAAGGTGCAGTTGTGTACATCCAATTTATCCAACTTTCTTTAATTATTTTATTCCAATTGAAAATTCAACTTTTTTTAAATATTTTTATATGATATAATTACAATAATTAATTAATTTTAATACACTTTTATTACATTTCCTATTAAAAAGATTATGGATTACTTTCTTTTTGTGTATTACACATAATAATTACGTATATGAACAATTTATTATATTTGAAGTAGGAAAAAATTATAATATTTATTAATATATATTTTTATAGATAAAATAATAATAATAAATATTATGATAATTTAGTTACTTCTATATATAATCTCAATTAGATAAATAATAATATATTTATTGAATTATTTTATTAAATAATAAAAAATTACATTATTTAAAAATAAAAAAACAAGTAACTTAATCTTTGCAAATTATTATATCAATGATAAACGAAATTATAAATACACGTCATTGAAAAGAAAATTCATAATATATTTTAAAATGTTATTTTCAAATTAATTTTAATATTTAATTTATTTTTAATTTTCAATTTTCAATTTTAATATTAATTTTATATTATGTTGTTAATATTTAATTTTATTTTTATAAAATGCAAATAAAATAATAAATGATAGTGTTAGACCCTAGGTTTTAATGTATGAGTCACGTGTTAATCAATTTAAATTATTTGTAAGTTTTTAATAATATTTTTGTGTTGATACGGGCGTACCAGTTTTAGTACGGGCGTACCAAATAACTTGGTTGAGTGGTACGGCCATACAGCTGATCGTATCTAGTCAGGATTGTTTTATTGAGCTCGGTACGGGCGTACCATTGGATGGTACGGGTGTACCGTTGCTCACAGGAAAATGATTTGTCAGTAAACATGTTTTGGTACGCATGTACCATTTGGTAATACGGTCGTACGTGAGCTCGCAGAAAAATTGTTTATCAGGAAAATTGGTTTGGTACAGGCATACCAAATGATGGTACGACCGTACCATATTTCCCTCTCATTTTCCAACGGTAAAATTTAAATCTGTACGGGTGTACAATGACTGGTACGTCGGTATACGACTTATAAGAAATATTTTTAAGTCTTTCAAACGACTATTTTTCAAAGAGAACTTTCACATCTTTGATTCTAACAATTATTTTCTGCCGAGTTTTTATTCCATTGAGCTTGTATTGTTTATTGCAAATAAGTTAACTTGTATTTTGTATATTAAGCTATCAAATACTTTCTCTCCATTGTATTCCTATTGTAAAAGCTAGGGTTTGCTTTTAATGAGTTGGTGTGTAATTAATGCTTGGGCATTAATTTATATTTGAGAGATTGTAAGGTTGATTCTTGTAAAGGTTTGAGTATGAGCCTTGAAAACACTGGGATTTATGATTCATTTGAGGAATTTGTGTTGTAAATCGATTGAGATTTAGTGAAACCCTAAGTCGAGACCTAGGAGAAGTGAACGTAGGCAAAAGCTTGGCTAAACCACTATAAACTGCGCACGTGTTGCCTTCCATAAAGAGATTTTCAGATAGAATTTTATTCTTTTGAAAATTATTAGTTTTATTTTTATCATTATAACTAATGAATTTTTGGCATGGATGTGTGTTAAATACAAAATATCAATATGTAAAAAGATAATAATTATATTTATTAAAATTTTTTATATTTAAATAAATTATTATATTTGCATTTCAATTAGATAAATAATAATATATTTATTAAATTATTTTATTAAATAATGAAAAAATTTACACTATTGAAAATAAAAAATGATTATGTCACACCCTGACCTAAGACCCGAGAGATGACGACATGATCTCGTAGCATAACTATCGCTCACCCGTCTCAGGAAAACAATAATTATACTACAAGAGATTTTAACCTTCTAATGCTCGTATAAGAAATCCAAATAAAAAGATATATAAATCAATACAAAACCCTGGATATATAATTACATGGATTCTTATACAATACATTTAGTATACTGCCAATTCTCATACAAAAGGAGCTATGCACAAATATACAAAACTGCAGGAGTCTGTTCCGAAGTCCAAGACACGAACGAGCTGTTGTACCTCTAGTCCCGCTGCTCCCTCTCTGAACTCGGACCTACGTTCATCAAATGATAAACGCTAAGAATAATCTCAATGGTGCTAGGAACACATAACACATACCATACATCCATGCATCCCATACATACATCATGCAATCAAGCATACGACACATAGCCAAGCATACGGCATACAACCAATCAATAGGCACACAGCCCCATACACACGGCAATCTCTGGCCAACCAGACATCCATATTGCGCCTCACAATAAAGAATGCCCGGTCTAACATCATAACATGCACTCGCCCTCGGTTTGGTGCATCTCGCACTCTTTGCCTGTGCGGGGAGCATCTCACCCTCATATTATCAATTAACACTGGCACCTCTCGCACCAGTAGGAGCATCTCACCCCCTAATTGATAGATACCCGTACCTCTCGTACCGCGACACATTGCATCTCAACATATCGCCACCCTTATATCATCCCCTCACCATGCCATGCTATGTCATCATTCAATATGCATGAACAAGCCACATAACAATCCTACCAATCAAACATCCATAATTCACAAGGCACGTTCCTTCCCGGAACCTATAGCCACATATACGTTCCTTCTCGGAACTCACAAACCACAATCAAGAGCATCAAATGCAAGAACAAGCATAAGCACAGGGAATTCAATCCCCAAGCATCCGTTCTAAACTTACAGAGCCATAGAACCACTAAAGCAAGCACAAACATAACTCACTAGCACAAACCTGAAAAGAGAAGACCGCTATCTTTAGCCCGTAATCTCGTCTCTAACCCGCTCTAACCTTAACTCCAAGCTCTCGCCCTATCTCGGTGCTTAGGAACTCTCCTCCGGTGGGTTTTTAGGGTTTAAGGATGTTTAGAAGGGTTTAAGGGAAAGGAAACATAAGAAAAGGCTTATGTTTATTTGTTTAAAAAGCCCATTTTAAGTTGCGTACGGCAGTACCACCACCCGTACGCCCGTACCAACTCAAAAGCCTGACAAACCCAACTTCCTGCGAGCTGCGGTACAGCCGTACCACCCCTTTGGTACGCCCGTACGGCCACCACTCACCTGACAAACCTGAATTCCTGCGAGTTGACGTACGGCCGTACAACCCTTTGGTACGCCCGTACGACCTCCATGAGCCCTAGCCCCCTCATCTGCCCTGTCTCGTACGGCCGTACAGCCTTCGGTACGCCCGTACCACTCTCCAAACTCCTCTTCTCACACTCAAACGCACTCCCCAGCTACCTGAAATACCTCCTACACAACCCAAACATGCATGCCATCATGCATACACCCAACACAGATATAAATACACATTACATACGTCATCACGACGCATACACAAGCATACATACACTGCGCATACGCAAGCAATCATGTATACATACATGTATACATCCAATCAAGCATACTCAAAATCATACAAACTCCTAGGGGGTCAAACGTGGATGTAACAGATTAATTTAATCATTATAAATTTTTATATCAATATTAACAAATTATAATAATTTTTGAACATATAATAATTTGTTCCAACAATCAAAACATATTTTTTATTAAATTTTTTATCTTGATAAATTAAAATGATTCAAATCTATAAATTTAAAAGATAATTTGATTAAAAAATTAAAATACTTTTTTAAAATTCAAAAGGAAATTGAATTTTATTTGTTAAATTTTATATTAATAATATATTAACTTATTTTTTAATAATTTCTATTTACTTTTAATAATATTGACATTTTTATACGTATATTATATCTACATTATTTTTTGAATTACATTTATAATTTTATTTATCTGATATTAAATAATAAATTATTAATAATTAAATATTAACAATTATTATTACTAATATTGTTAACTATTATCATTAAATTTTATTATACTTCATATTAGAATATTTATATTTTATTTAATTCTTTTTATTTTTTTAATTCTTTTATTTTTTAATTATATTAAATATAAATAAAAATAAAAGAATTAATCCATCATTTACATTTTTTATATTTCATTTTTAATTAAAAAATAGGTAATTCCTAAAATTTTCTTTCCTATTTTTTTTATGATTATGAACAAAAAATATGAAAAAAAAGGAATGAAATAGAAAATGGAATGGACGATAACATCAATAACTTGTTAAATTAGATTAGACAATATATTAATAAATTTTGTAAAATTTTTCATATATATATTTAATGAGTTATTAATATATATTTTATACTAAATTTAATTGTTTGTAATCTATCATGAAAATTATTACATATAAATTGTTATTTGTTATTGTTGTTATTATTATTATTGGTGAAGAAAATTGTTATGGTCAATAACAATTAAGTTTCAATTTTTCAATTTAAAATTTGAATAAATTTTTTGAATATATAATTGTTAATTGTAATTATAAGTATTTCTGCTATAAAGTAACAGACATTTTAACTAGTATATACTAAAAAAGCCCTCAAAATTAGTGCAATCAATAACAATTAATTCTAATTTCACCCTTTTAAAATATGTAGCAAACAGTTAATTTTTCATGAAGTATAAAACTTAATTAAATAAAAATAAATAAATTATATGAAATAAAAATTATATAATTTAATAAAAATATTAAATATAAATACATTTATAATAAAATTTATTTTTAAAACTTAATTTTAACAATCAAAATAATTTTTTATTTAATTTTTTATCTTAAAGATAATTTAGGCCAATAAAATGAAAAAAGCTAAGTTGAATTTTAGTTGTAAGTTTAAAGATAAAATTGTATTTTATTTCTTAAATTCTATATTTATAATACATTAACTTGTTTTTATTAATATCAAAATTTTCACAAATATATTATCTTATACCTACTCAAAATATACACATCAAATACCTAATAAATACTAAAATAATATATTTTCAATATCTATTAAGTATATTATATATATATAATACCATTTTCTATAAATTCTTTAGATTTTTATTTTTTAAAATATATTATATATTATCTCCTAAAAAATATGTTTTGAAATTAAAATATAAAAGATATGTTATTCTAAATTAATATTAAAAAATTATAACTTAGAATTTTGATATCAAATTCTTAAAATATATGTATTAAATATCTAATATATACTCAATTTGTATCTTATCAATACATGTTAAATATATTATATGTATATGATACTTTTGTTATAAATTTTTTAAAAAATTTGTATTTTTGAAAATAATTTTTTAAATTTTATATTTTTAAAAAATATATATATTTCTATATTTTTATAATTTTTCAAAGTTTTCTCAGTATTTTTTAAAAAACTTTTAATTAATTTGATATAACGCGGAGATCTAAGTGTTAAAATACTCAAGTATGCATGAATGATATTGATATATGAGTTGATATTATTTTAATATTATGTGAATTCAATAAATTTTAAATTTATAATTTCTTATTTTAAACCCAACTTAAAGGTATTATTTTATGAAATCAATAGATATCATATATTGATTTCCTATCTATTTTTTCACAATTTATATATAGCTTATTAATTAATTAATTAATTAATTAATTAATTAATTGTCAAAAGATAAATATATTTGGCCAAACTAAGCCCAACAAATATTAAAAGACATCCATGCCCTTTTTAAAAATAAAATCAACATCAATTTTCAACAAGTTTGTTCACAACAAACATTAATGAAGAGTCCACACCCATTACTAGATTTAGATATTTTATATATATATATATATATATATATATTAGATTAACCAAAATAAAGAATAATATAATTTTTTATTATTTATTATATATATGATTATATGAATATATTTTTGGATTAAAATAAAACTTCTTTTCTAGCATTCTGTTTATCATTAATTGATTGAATCAAATCAAATTAAATAATTTATTTAAATTATTAATCAAATTTTATTGGTTAAGAATCAAAATTTTTATTTGATTTGAATAAGAAAACAATTAACAGAAATTTATAATATTTTTAAAAATAGTATTTTAGTATAAAATTATTAATATATTTCTTTTATCAATTAAATTAATTATTGTATAGTTAATTTAAAAACTTAATGTCTTTTAAAGTATTTTTATTTTTTCAATTTATTGCTATATTTTTCAAAAAATGCAATTTCATTTAAAATTTTGATTAAATCAATTAATCAAATTAAAAATATAATGAACTTTTAATTAAATCAATTAATCAAATTACATAAAATCTTTAACTATAACCCAATTATGTCAGCCCTATAAATCTTGTTTTGTTTTTTACTAATTTTTTTGTATTTTAGGTAATTACTTATTTTTATTCAAAATTCTTTTTATGGTATTCATAAATATCTTTTTATGATTTTTCATTTAATATACATTTCATGTTATTATTTTAATAGTAGTTTAGATGAACAATTAATGAAATTAAATAAAAGTTTAATCCTTTGAATTGTTAAAACATTAGAGACCATCACATGTTATAAATTAAAAACGAAAGATCAAAATATAATAATAAAAAAATATAAATATATTTATTGTATTCGGACGAAGTATTAGTTTACTAATTAATTATCAAAACTTATAATTTTTTTTGTAACAAAAGGTTTGAATTTGAATTTTTAAGCTTTCTAGGAAGTATTTATCTCGATTGAAAAAGAATTAATAGAAAAGAAAGAACAAAATTGATCGTCATATTCTGTGAAATAAAAGAAAAGAAAGTGAAAGATGAAACATAAATTATGAATCAGTTAAACATTCTCGAAAACTTGTTCAAGAATAAGAAAAAGATAAATATCATGAAATAAGATTTGATTATTTTATTACAAGATTTTTCATAAATATTTCATTTATTCAAGTAATTGAATTTTTTTAAAAAATTAGAATGTGTATAGAATGATGATCAGAATTTAAATATTATTAATCTCATTTCGAATACAAGCAGACTTCAGTCTTCCTTTGGTCCTTTTCATCTTCATATTCGAAACAATAGCAGGACCAATATACTATGGCCAATAAGCTTCATGAGGTAGAGGATTGAAACATATGTTGTAACATTGAATAACAATTGTTAATTTATAACAATTATCAACATATTGACAGAAGCATGTGAGCAAGGTATATCAGTAACTTCATTTTATTATGAACATTTTTAATTCTTATTTAAATATATATTATCTTTATTATTAAAATCTTAATATTTATGTTTTCTTAATATAAGCTAACGAAATTATTGATATTTATACTATTGCTTCAAGTACCAATCAAGGTTTTCCATCACTTTGGTAAAAAATGGCTAGCATTTTAGTCACTCTAGGTGATCCACAATGCATCTCATCATCACATACACTAAGGGTGAGCAACGGTTTGTTCGGTTCGGTTTTGTGGAAGATTTGAACTGAACCAAATAAACCGAAAATCGAAGTTATAAAACCAAACCGAACTGAAATTTATCAAAAACCAAATAAACCGAACCGAATAAACTGAAAATCGAAAGTACAAAACCGAATAAACCAAATAAACCGAAAACCGAAAACTATAAACCGTATAATTAATATAAAACGACGTCGTTTTGAATATTAATTTAAAACGACGTCGTTTTATGTTCATTTATTCGGTTTGTTTGGTTTATTTGGTTATTCAACATCTAAACCGAAAACCAAAAACCAAAATTTTTTAGAAAAAAACCCGAACCAAAACCGAAAAACCGAAATTACCAAATACCATTAATTTTTTCGGTTTTCGGTTTTTTTGCTCACCTCTAACATACACCATGACCAACACCAATCCCAATTCAATTTCCTATAATCTAAATGCAACAAACGATCACACGTAAGAGATACCCAACTATAACTTCTAGAAGGCAGTCATTTAATAATCCTACAATGGAAGGTGTTATTTCTATTCTACCACCAAGGACTTCACCTAGTTATAGTCAGACATTCTGTGAAACTTTTACAAATATGACAAATCCATCATCATACACTCTTCCAACTCATCAACATAATTTTCCTCCAATGTCATATCAACAACATTTTCAACCTTCTTTTCATCATCAAACTTCTTCAACCTTTTTCCTACGATTCACAAACATGTCACATTTCTTTACATCATTTAAAGTACATCCAGTTACACCTGCATCAAATGTGATGCCAACATTTCTCATTGCTTCAAGTCAATTTGAAGATTTTTATAATACACTAATTAATACTTTTCTCCCTTCATCGTCCATACCTTCTCATAGTCCATTAATTGATCTAAATATTGCTACACCTAATCCAAATTATGATGATGTAAATGAAGGTTTATCATCGTAAAATCAGGAAAAAATTCCTCAAAACAACGACCACAACGCAATAGACAACAAACTTGATGTGGCACTGATGATCATTTACGATTTCATTGATGTACTTAACAAATTAACGTTTACTTTTCTATATTATTATAGTTCATTCTTATTTTCATTTTCATTTTACAATTACATTATTATCAAATATATTGAAATATTACACAACAAACCAACCATTCTTTGACAATAACATCATCTCTTACAATTATCAACATTATTAAATATTAAATTAATACATCATTTACAAACAAAAATTTCTTATTATTTCTTTCATTAGTTTTATCCTTATTATTAACTACTATTTCTTATTTTATCATTTTAAATAATTAAAAAATTTTGGCACAAAAAATATTTAAAACTTGCTTCAATACCTGTTGCATTTATAATTATTAATATATTTTTGTAACATTAACAAATTATGAAAATTTTTATACATAAATTTCATGAATTACATAATTAAACAATTTACTTCATTCTCAATTTTATTCAAAATATTTTTTTTATCAGTCTATGAATATTAAAATTACTTCATTATTTAAAAACTATAATTATCTTCCTATTTCTTATTTCATTTTTAAGCTTCATATTTATTAAAAAAATTTCTCATTTAATCATAAATCTAATAATCATCCAATAATTAAAGTGTCATCGCCAGCCGCGAGAGTAGGATTCATGTAAATGAAATCACATGTCAGATAGACGATTTCTTAACAAAACTATCTTTAATAATACAAGTAAATCGTCAAATGCTCAAACAATTTTGATTGTCAAAATTTTTTTAAAAATAATCAACAATTATCACATTATCTTAGGAATTAGTATCATTTGCACATTATTTTGGAAAATAATTCTGAAAAACACATTATTCAGAACTTTAATTTGGCATTTATTGGCAATAAATTAAAATTTAGGAAGTTGAAAGCGACGCGGCAGCTGACAACCATATAGTAAAAGACTTTTGCTTCCTCCATTTATGACCAACACTCACTTGACTGCTACAGGTCTCTATAAAATGTCAAATCAGGACCTGATACCTGCAAGGAGCTGTGACATTCAAGGTTTCTGATCAGACTGCGGTACCCTATGGCACGAGGTATTGATTGATTGATTCGGACAATCTAGTGGGTATGTTACAGATGATGATCCAAGTTCGTTTCAGTGTTCTAATGGTGATTCTGATGGTTAACTGTTTGCAGGTGAAGCATCAAATTCTTCCACTGTTAATGAGAATGGTGTTTTGATAGAGACAAAAAAGCTTGGAAATAACTGCAGAATTATTCGTTCAAAAATGGCCATAAATGCCAGTTTTGAGACTGTCTGGAAAATAATTACAGACTATGAGAAATTTGCAGATGTCGTTCCAGGCCTTGTCTCTTGTCAGGTACTTGACAAGAAAGAAAATTTTGCCAGAGTCTATCAGGTATTTATTCATGTCGCCCTTGAACAAATTTTTATTGTTAAGTTGAAAACTTTTACGAGTAAAATTTTAAGTCGGATGTTGGAATGTGTTCCCTTGATTTAATTTAACAGGTTTCGCAACAGAATGTGGTATTAGGGATGAAATTCAAATCCAAAATGGTCTTGGATTGTTTTGAAAAGGAGATTGAGATTTCCATGTTTGGAATAAAACGTGATATTGAGTTGAAGCTGGTTGAAGGTGACTTTCAATCTTACCAAGGAAAATGGTCCGTTGAACAGGTAAAATGGTTCTGTTAAACCCAAAAAAGAAACTGGAAAAACTTGATTATCTGAAAGATTGCATTGTGCAGGTTACGAAACCAGAATCTGAAGAGAATGAAAGCTTGCCAGGTTCAGAATTTGATACAACGCTTGCATATATAGTTGAAATAAAGCCAATGGCCTGGCTGCCTATTCACCTGGTTGAAGGTAAAATCATCAAGGAGGTTCAGTCAAATCTCTTGTGCATCAGAGAAAAGGCACACAAGATGAATAAGGCTGCTGCTTGATAGTCATTTCAACCATATTATCATACATGCAGCTTTTCCAGGACTTATTTCATCGATCTACATTATTATGATGATAGGAAAGAAAAATAATTACAATTATAATAATGCAAATTTCTCATCATTTCTTGCTTTAGTTGTCTCTCTGATTAACAAGAGAATGATCTAAACAAAGGACTCTGCTATTAATACTTTTCATGGACGACTGTCTCTTGCTTTTTTCCATGGAACCTTCTTTCTCATCATCCAAGAAATAAGGAACTGGAATTTTCCAGAGAAAAGAAAATATATGTTCCAGAGGATGTCAGGACTGATTTAAAACCTGCAACAGGCATTGACAGATGATTACCCTTTTGCTTGGAAATGGCTACTTATATGAAAACTATCATCCTGACGATCTCGGAGTCCTTCCTTCCAGTGAAACCACCATGATAGTATTTGAAATGAATATTATATCATAACAAATCACATTGCCAGAATTTTTTATAAAACGTAATGAGCACATTTTGCATTAAGCATGTTTCGTTCTACCATTGCATTTGACTTGACGAATTACCTGCCAGAACCAGGTAAGCAAGAAAGATGCATGTTCTGGAAAACCCATCAGAATCTGCATGCAATCCGTTTTAATATTGCCACGATTTTCTCAGTTATGTATTATAAAACTGGAAATAAATGTAATTGGTTGTTACTTGGGAAGATTTGGCAGCTGAATATGATCCTGGTAGCTTGACTCTTACGAGATATTATTATTATTTATTATGAGAGACGTGCCATCTAGTCGTAATAAAATAAGTAACGTGCCAGCTGACAACCATAAAGTAAGGACTTCATTTTCCTCCATTTCTGGACAAGTATTAATCAAGTTGCATGCAGATCTATATAAATTGTCAAATCAGGAACTAGTACACATGCAGACCAGCAAGGATCTGGGATTTGAAGGTTTCTGGTACTTCATCATCATATGGCTCAAGGTATTAATTATTTGATCAAGATTTATGCATGTTTGCTTTGTTATATAGATGACGATCAAGGCTTATTAATTGTTCTGATGGTGATTCTGATGGTTTACTGCTTGCAGTTGAAGCATCAGATTCTCTCAATGGTAATGGAGTTTTTACAGAGATAAAAAAGCTTGGAAAAAATTCCAGGAATGTTCGTTCAAAAATTGTCATAAATGCCAGTTTTGAGGTTGTCTGGGAAATAATGACCGACTATCAAGGTTTTGCTGATATCGTTCCAAGCCTTATCGTTTCCAAGGTACTTGACAGGAAAGACAACTTTGCTAGAGTTCATCAGGTATTTGACCATGTTTGCACATGAACATATGTCTGTTAAGTTCAAGAATTTCTACGATTAAACATTGAAATTGTTTCCGTAATTTAATTTAACAGGTTTCGCAGCAGAATCTGCCATTAGGATTGAAACTAAAATCCAAAATGACCTTCGATTGCTTTGAAAAGGAGATTGAGATTACCCCGTTTGGAAAAAAACGTGATATTGAATTTAAGATAGTTGAAGGTGACTTCGAATCTTTCGAAGGAAAATGGGTCGTTGAACAGGTAAGAACAGAGAATGAATTGCTTGCTAAATTTACCCACTTCCTGAAATTACCAATCCATAACTAATAGTTGACTTTATCCAAAAACAAATGCATGCTGCAGGTTACAAAACCAGAATCTGAAAAAAATGATGGCTTGCCAGCATTTGAGACGATGCTTTCATATATAGTGGATGTAAGGCCAAAGGACTGGCTGCCTGTTCACCTGATTGAAGGTAAACTCACCAAGGAAGTCCAGACAAATCTCTTGTGCATCAGAGAAGAGGCATGCAAGATGATTAAGGGTACTGCTTGATGTTGTCACATGCAACTTTTTCCAAGATTTCTTTCATCCATCTACATTATGATGATGGAAAACAAAACCATAAGCAAGAGACGTTAACCTTTCCATTTCTATTATCGACAGAAAAATCACATGATCCTTCTCCAGATTAGATTTTATCGTTGTTCCATGCCATTTGGCTGAAATAAAAATTTGGTTAGGTATGTTTAGTCTGCAAGCTGCTTGTTTATTAAGGCCAAAAATATTATTAATTCAAACTAAATTTATCATGTTCGAGGCTGCCACCCGCATCTGATTTACTGATATTGTCCATAATATCTTCTAATGATTTAGGCAGGCTTTGCTCATGGATGGAATTTCGATTCATTGATATAAATGTTTGAGAAGAAACATCACATCATATTATCACCTCTGATTAGTTTCGATCTTCCTGAAAATGGATTTTTTTTTTTTTGAATAAATCCTGCATATGTATCAAGTTTGTAACAGTAACAAGATGATTCAGACTTTAGTCCCACCGAGAACATACCCAGAATTATATATAGACAACCATTCCATGAACTTACCATGCCCGGAAGGAGACGGCAGAGCAAAGAAACCTGAGAAAATCAGAAAAGAAACACCCATATTGAGGGAAAGCAAGGGCGGATGGAGGGGTAACAAAATTAGTTGGATGCTAAGCAGCATCAAAATCTTCAACAGAACGAAGGAACTGGAATTTGCCCGAGAATTTAAAACAAAAAAATTATATTCCAAAGAATGTCGAGACAGATTCTAAAATCTGCAACAGGCGTTGATTCCTTTTGCTTGGAAATGGTTGCATATGAGAACAATATCATCCTGACGATCTCCAAATCCTTCCCTCTAGTGAAACCACCATTACAGATACATCATCATGATATTTTCGTCTATCGCCATGAGGAATGTCGAGCAATTCATGAAAATCCATTCCTGCAAAATCCATAATTATTTGAAAAGCTCTACTTATTGTAGAATTAGTATAAGCATTCTTATTCCTATAGGTATGGCAAAGAAGTTTTTAAATATTCGGAGCCATATTCTCAAATTATAATTCATGATACCACCTCATGGCACCTTCATCCTTTAAAATTAATCTGATCCTTCCATCAATGACATCAAAAAACAAGCGGAAGTTTAGTCCACTGACCATTCTTTTTGGCAGCACGGAAGAGAAGCTCTGCGATTAGGTACTGTGCAGGATCACCTTCAGGGACATTTTCCATGAACCAAGTGACATGGGCAACCACCTCTTCATTGCTAAAGTACTGGTAAAGACCATCAGAAGAAAGAACCAAGAATCGATCGCCTGATGAGAGTCGATGGTGCATGACAGAAGGAATGCAGCTCACATAGGGATTACTGCCTACATAATTGATCCGAAAAATCTCTAAAAGGGCTTCATTGCACATTGGCTGCAATCATTAACACACATTTTAACAAAAGGTCAATAATGTCATCAATGTAATATTCAGTTAAAAAGATAAAACAGTACCAATGTCACGTACGAAAATTAAAATATCACTGACCTTCTTCAGAAACCCAGCACCAAAAGCTCTGGTTACTTTCAACTGTCCCTTCACTCGATCATTCAAAATGGCTTGGCTGTCGTCAGGATGTTCTGCCTTTATTCTAAAAACTTCCTGCATCAATCAAGGATACGATATCATGCATCAGCCATGGGAACATTCAACCACAATCCTACCTTTAACTCCAAAATTCAAGGCGATATTTCGCTTAATCCTTTGTTAGTTGATTTCAAAATAACACAAGTATCCACAGAGAACTGGCTCCAGATTTACCTTAGCCATGCACATTTTCTTACATGAATTAGAAGGAAAGAATTTCTAGATTACTAATCTGTTAAGTTGTCTAAACAAAGAGAAAAATCTATATTCTTTGATGTTTAAGATGGAAAACAGGGTTAAGGAAGAGAAAAATGAAAATTTTAATTTCCATTTTGGATGCATTGTGAAAAGGGAACGAGAAGAAAATATCTAGATTGAGCATTCAAAAAAGTAACCTGTTCAGTACTTGTGCAGTGATCAGTGGAAAGTTGCACCGCTCTCATCCTCAATCTGCAAATGGAGATCTCCCGATTCTTGCTGGTCATGTTTACCTGACTGTTCTGATTATGCATTGGCGATTCCTCTGAAATTCTGTCTAGCTCCATGCGTACTAATGACTCTCTGGATCTGTTCCCATGCCTTATATCATCCTTGGCAAAACTTGGAATAGGATGCCGATCATTAGGCCTCTCCTGTGCCAAGATCGCACGGCTATCCCCGAGATTCATAATGTACACATCTTGATCTTTCATTAACATCACTAGCACACAAGATCCCATTAAAGCAAGCTCTGCATTATTGTCAAGGGCATTTTCCACCATTTCCATGTATGCCTCTTCAGTACGTTCAAGGGCTTGAGACATCGCCTTCAAAACTGCATCATGGTCAACAGTTCCTGATTTGCATCTCCTGATAGGTCCAGGAGGCTCCGCTACTCTCTCATCAGTACAAATTTCCTCTCTGTGCCAATCATAACTCCAAGGGAAGAGTTTCTTGCGTAAAGACTTTTGCTTCGTATACATTTTTCTTATCTTTGAACTGATAATAGACTTTCTTGTACTCTGCCGTTGCAATGGGACAGAAATATCACTCATGACTTCAGGATTACTAGAATCCAATCTAACCCCTCCATCCTCCCCAGATGTTGAGGGATCTTCACCTTGTTGGTTAGAACAAGATCCGTTGCTATTCTTAAATGAACCAGACCACTGCCGTTTCTGTTGTAGAGTTGCTCCGCATTCCAAAGTTTCTGAATCTGGCTGACAACCCCACCTACTATTCTTTTGGTTTTCACCCGATGACACTGCAAAAGAACCTAGCCCGTCACATGATTCCAGCTGTAGAAGCTCATACAGCCGCATGCTTTTCCTTCCTTGGCCAGTCAAGTTGGCAATTGGAATAGAAGCAGAATTAGAGCCTGAGATGCTGGGGATTTCATCGTTAGATGATTCCTGTTGATCACTCCTAACATCATCGCTACTCTCTACAATTTTAAAATTACAAGATTGGTCCTCCATTCCTGTAATACAAGATTCTTCTAGACTGCAAGTTTGGCTGAAATTAGGCTGATTTTCCGTCTGACAGTCCAAACCAGCCTCGACATTGACATTCTTCAAAAGTTCATGTTTCACTGGATCATTTACAGACTTATCTTCATAATCCCATAGTATTCCTTCCAATTCCTTATCGATAGCTCTATAAAGATGGCTCATGAGGAAATCCGGAGCATCTGGACCACTAAATCCATCATATATACCAATAAACAACCATCCTTGCTCTTCAGAAAGCACAACATGAACCCTATCTTCGCCAGCTTTCCCATGAGCCCATTGCAAGTTGCGACTACTAATATACTCCCCTTCTGATGATGATCCTTCCAGATTCCGGGAAGCATCCGGTCGAAACTTTGGCTCCCTGACATGCCAGGCCAACTGGGTCACTGGATGCAAAAAAAATCTTTGAATCCAACCTGTCCCAATTGAATGTTTGGAGAATGTGCGAGACAGAGTGCTTTTCATTGGTCCACTCATACTCATAACAAAGCGCTGGAAACGTGGTCTTCTACGACCACGAGCAAGGGGAGCAGAAAAGTTGGACCTGTCAGTAGCATCAAGAGGACCTGACATCACCCCTTTCTCAATAGGTCCCGACATAAAACCACTTCCCCTCTCTAAAGGACCTGAAGCAAAACCTCTCTCAAGAGGCCCGGACATGAAGCCATTCAAAGGTCCAGAGCCACGAGGCACCGGCTGCAAAGGGATCGCAGCAAAAGAAGAGGTGCTCTCAAAAGATGCAGCAGGCTCCTGCATGTCACTAGCAAACAATGCACTCTGATTACCAGTTCTAGCAGTCGAAACATTAGCACTAACCGATGCCCCAGAGATGGTTCTAAATGTAGTTTCAGGGAAAGTCTTGATTGGTCTATGAAAACCAGAGGGATCATCTATTGCATCATGTCTAAATGATCCACTTAAAGTTTCAGTATCTAGATTACTAGAATCAACTGTAAACCTCTCAGAGTTTGAAGGGGTAATGGCAGGAGAATCAAAAATTGAAGGCCTAACATAACAGAATGAATGGCCCAATCCCTCATCAAGCGGTTCTAAGAAATCTAAATCAACGCCATTTTTGCCATTAGAAGGCACAAAACAACCCACAACACGAGAAGTGCCGTTACCCATTGCGCATCTATGAACATATATATATGTAATTGAACTTCACCAGTAACTGCATATACAGAGCCTCTGATATGGAGGGCTTATTTCTGGTTGCACCATCAGGAAATACAAAAAAGTGAAAAAAATTAAACAAAATCTTAAAAACCCATTAAACACCCCAACCACCTTGTAACTTTTCAAGTAACTATACATCATCAAATTCTCATACTCCAAAAGCATTAAAAAAAACCAGAAACCTCCCCCCAAGATGAAATTATAAGCACCAAAACAAAACTAGAACCCTCAACTGATTCTACTTAATAATTAAAATCAAGAAAACAGAAACATGGAGCTGTTAATTGGTAACAAATGTGATGATCTGACCTTGACAATAACTGTTCGATCAGTGAATCAAGCATTGGCCCAAACAGATCTAAGATACATAATCGAACGAACGGTTAAACCAGATACCATCGACAAAACATGCTAAAACCCATCAAGATTTTTCCTTCTTTGTGGAATCTGACAAAGTTTCCAATAAAACGAAAAACAACCCAAGAAAATTGAAAACCAAACTATTCAAAACCCACAAAGAAAATACCAAGAAGATTTTAATTATCTTATTTAAGCTTCCGAACTATGCAGAGAAGCAGGAAACAGTCAGAGTAACCGGTGAGTGAGGAAGAAAGGAAATGTGGGTATTTGCTTAAATTAATTAAGAATTAATATAATAAACAAATTGCGATTTTGGGGTGACGATTAGGAATCAAAGTTGAGTTCATCAACGAGACACAGAGAGGGGATCTATTTAGGGTTTTCAAATGGTTTGGCATGGTAAGATTAAGAACTCGGTTAAAAAAGTATACCCAAAAAAAAACAAAAACAAAAAAAACAAATCAATTCGTTTGCTTTGAATGATAATGTGATTAAAGCTGAAAAAGCAGCGACTGTCAACTAATTATAGATGGATTTGTTAAACAATTAGTGGTTGAACTCCATTGTCACTCAAGCTTATTGGTTATTTATTTAATTTATTTATGAAATTTAATATAAAAAATATTTTTAAATTAGTTTTAATTAATTATTTAATTTTCCAACTTTTAAAAGTTATTTTAAAATAATTATAATCACTTTACCTACTTTTCATAGCAAGGATTTCTTCTATCAAATAGCCAAATTTTATTTATTAAAATATTTATTATAATAATATAAATATTAAGTGGTATAATTATAATATTTAAATAAATTTAATTCATGATAAATTAGATATTTAACTAATATAATTTTATTATTATATTCAATCACATGATTTAATTAAATATTTAATATGCATCCAAAAATATAATAATTAAACACTTTATTCAATAAAATTTAACATAGACATATTTGGAAATTTAAGTTATTTTTTTAAAAGTGATTAAGAAATTTTATTAATAATGATTAACTGATGATAATTTTATGAAAATTTTTTTATTTTTATAAGAAATTGATGAAATGAAATGAAAAATTTTTATGAAATTTTACTTTTCTAGGTAGAAATGAAGATCACATTTCCTTTATCCCACCTTGAATTTAATTTTATATATATTAAAATACATTATATAAAAAATATAATGATATTACATAAAATAATTTTAAAAATTGAATAATTATCTAAGGAAAAACTTCCAAGCATAATAATATTAGATTTTACTTAAAATTAATTTATCATTAATTCTTGATTTGATCTATTGATGGATCGATAGATTATATTACAAAATTTTTTAATGATATGGGTTGGATCGAATAAAATAAGAAATTCTTAAAACAAAAAAAAAATACTAAAAAATGAAGGAAAAACAAAGAAAAGATGGGCACAAGTTGACTATCCCAATTGGTACAAATAATTGGCATGAATGGGTTTGGGAAAACCCTTTGTATTGTATTGTTTTTCCAAGTTGAATGGCTTTTCAAGTAAATCATTTTAATAACTCTCATTGCCAAAAGTGTATCTCAACGTTGAGTGCCAACAAAGATTTGTCCTCCCCCTTTGCATTTTCATGGATTATGCCTCATTTCTTGCTTTCAAATTATCCATTTTCATGTTTCCACTTTTCCATCTTTATATAATTTTCTTCTTGATTCAAGATTTTTATATTTTTTGGATACTATTTAGTTTAGTGATATGAACGTGGGTTGTGAAGTCTAAAATAATGTCATATTTTTCAAGAAAATATTTTAAAATTTTCTTACAATAACAATGAATGAATCGTGAAATAATAAAATTGATTGATACTAAAATCTATAATTTATTGTAATATTTGATAATTAAATATAATAAATATCTATTTATTAAAAGTAAGTCATGAGGAGACAAATTATAACAATTAGAGATTTGGAATCTTAAGGGCACGTTACAAAATAAAAAGGCGTTTTCCTTTTTTATGAATTATTTTAAAAAAAAAAAAAAATCAATGGGTGTTCAGAGAAAAACTAAATCTACAAGTTGGATTAACATCTTATTAGCTTAATTAAAAATAATTAAACATTAACTAATAGTTCAACCATGCCTAACTCCCAACAAACACAGGATGCCAACTCCACTCGGCTACTTTAAACCCAAATCCACTACCTCATGATGAATGCCACGAAATGAGTAATCCCTCATATCGATTTAATTGATTTTAAAATTTACTAGAATTAATTAAATTTTTTATAAAAATAATGGGTTTGATTAAATTGATTATATAAACTAACTTGATTCAAATTTAAAATTTAAAATCTAAAAATAAGTAAACTAATTGCTTATATTTTTAAAAAATTATATATATATATATATATATATATATATTATTGATTTGGTTAAATGGGATTATTTTTGGTAAATTAAAATACACAAAAATTTACCCTTTTCCATATGATAAATTAAATCTATAATTTTTTAACTGAATTAAATCAAATCAATTTATCCATTTTGTTCGAACGTTAATTAATTAATTAATTTAAAGTATTTTTTGTCACTAACAGTTTTTTTCAGAAAGGAAATTAAGCACATAGAGATAATTAAAATAATAAGGAAGAGGCATTAAATTAGATTAATGTGGTTTTTGGTTAATCTGTCAAAAGATGGTTGAAGGAGGCCATCCCCTAGTAAAAGTTAGATGCCAATATAATTATAGTATTGTGTGTTTTTAATCAAACTATTCTAATCAATTTTTAATCCAACAACCTAAATATATCTATAAATATCATTTTATTACCTGAAATCAAAGGAAACCAAAAATATTGACATAAGATTTACAATTATTTTAAAATTTCATCAATTTATTCATTCATATGTTATTAAAAAGATTCTATTAATTAGAAATATTTTAATATAGAATTTATATTTCAAGTTTACTACATATTTATTTATGAACTCTTAAATTAACGACTTAAATTTTTAAGTTATATATTTATTTGATATCATGAATTGTATAAAATAATGTAATTTGTTAAGAAATTATTATAAATTTTTAAAAAAAGAGATATCGAGATTTAAATCTTGAAGGCTTTCTCTTTTTTAAAAGATGGGTAGCTAATTAAGTTATCTTAATTGTCTTTTAACATTAATAAATAGTATTTTTGATTAAACAAATCTTATTTTCAAAATAATCAACAAGCAAAATTTATAGTTTTATCTAATAAAAATATATATCCGCCCTAAATATAAAATTTTATGAATTTTAAAACTTGAATCGAAAATAATACAAAAAATATCATTTTTAATAAAAAAAAAAGTGAGGAATGTAATTATGTATAAATTATAAGTCAATAATACGAGATAAATTGATCAAAATAACTTATACTTTTTTGATGATTTTATTAATTAAAAACTCATTATATATAATATTTTTACGACTCCATACATATTAAGAAAAAAATTAATTACATCATATAAAGTTATTTTTAATTAAACTTACAATTATCATTAAATTTGATGGATGGGATCATATAAATAAAATTATATAATTTAATATTAAAATTATATTCTTTAAAATAACAATTTGCATATGCAATATTAATATTGAAAATTTGAATTTTGACTTTTTAAACTTCCTAAAGAATTAATATTTATATCATTAAATTATAATATGATTATATATTATTTAAAAATGCATAAATAAAATAAAAAAAATAAATATGTGTGGGCTATTTGATAATTGATTGAAAAAGTGAATAATAGGTTTTGACAATTATGAGGATAGACAACATGATTAATTAGGATAATGTCTAAATCCATATGATTTGTTTAAATGAGTGGGTTTGATCAACACAAGATGTCACTATTACACACTCAATTAGCAAAAATTAAGATTAAAAAAAACCCACCAA
>CANYBF011519186.1:0-34207 GCA_948192965.1 Dalechampia spathulata | reverse complement strand
GTCCCTGTATGTACCGGTACTCATCTCCCATAGGAGAGCATTCAACATTAAACATTTGGTGCCCAACACCTATGTCTCGAGACTCATCTCCCCTTCTTGGGGAGAGTATAATTTCCTTTGATTCCTCCAGGGAATATCTTTTATATTTGACCCAGTGCGCCCAGAGCATCGCTCTGCACTCATCACTCCTCATTCTTTTCTCTTTTCCATTCCTTTCTTTATGCCTGATACGTATACTCATGATTTAGGCATCAATTTCACATGTGCGTTCATCTAACAATCATCACAATCACATTAAGCACGTAAAAGGGCTCTTTGATTGCTTCCATAGCAAAAGAAGCCATAGAAAATTCCATACATCATCACATTTACATAAGTTTAGCACAAACCTTATATTCTAAGTAACCTTGCTATGAAGCTAGTGATCTTGTATCTATCCGTAGTTAACTTCTATAACCTGTTCTTGGTCGCTAGTAGCACGTAGGATTGATAAGAAAGTGATTTGGTAGGGTGTTAGGGCGTTTAGCTAAAGAAAAGGAAGAAGAAGCTTATGAGGAAAGCTAACTTTTCATGCCTTAAAAGTCAATTTCAAGTCGCGTACGGCCGTACGGACATTGGTACGCCCGTACCGACTCCAAAAGCCTGATAAACTTAAAAACCTGTGAGCTACGGTACGGCCGTACCACCTGTTGGTACGCCCGTACGGGCACGGTTCATCTGATAAATTCACTGTTCACCTGCGAGCACTCTGAATTCCTGCGAGCAACGGTACGGTCGTACGCCCTGCTGGTACACCCGTACGCCCTTGAGGCTCTCAGTTCTCTGTTCCCTCTCTGTCCCGTACGACTGTACAGCCCATCCGTACGCCCGTACGCACTCCCCAAAACACACAACATGCCTATTTGGCATGCCTAACTTGCCCGAAACCTATCCCAATGCTCGCGTCAACCTAAAACACACTTCCAAAGACATTCCTAACCACATAACAATGCCGTCCCTCATCCAACCGAGAAGACACACTTCCCAATAAGGCAACGACTCACAAACAACCCTATAGCAACATACATACGCGCATATAGGCATAAAACCATCCTCAATCGCATACCATCAAGCACATTCACGTCATAGCATACAGATACAGATACATACACGTCGACATACATTCATACGCCCTCGAATGCATACATCAATACACGTATTCATACAAACTCCTAGGGTCCTAGGCGCGGGTGTAACAAAACATAAGAAAAAGGCTTGGTTTCTGCTGTTAAAAAGCCCATTTTAAGTCGCGTACGCCCATACCACCATCCGTATACCCGTACCAACTTAAAATGCCTGGCAAACACAACTCCTGCGAGTTGCGGTACAGCCGTACCACCTTTTGGTACGCCCGTACGGCCACCTCTCACCTGATAAACCTATTTTCCTGCGAGTTGTGGTACGGTCATACCACCTTTTGGTACGCCCGTACGCCCTCGAGGAACTTTATACCCTTCATCTGCCCTGTCTCGTACGGCCGTACAGCCTCCCCCGTACGCCCGTACCACTCCCCAAACTCCTCCTATCCCACCCAAACGCACTCCTCAGCCACCTGCAAGCCTAACACACATGCATGCTATCATGCACACACCAAATAATCATCCAATATGTCATCTCGACGCACATACATGCACAAAATACACAGCACATACACAGGCAATACATGTATACATACATGTATACATCCAAACACACATGCACAAACCTC
Organism: Dalechampia spathulata; assembly: GCA_948192965.1. Classification (NCBI taxonomy): domain Eukaryota; kingdom Viridiplantae; phylum Streptophyta; class Magnoliopsida; order Malpighiales; family Euphorbiaceae; genus Dalechampia; species Dalechampia spathulata. Next base: position 32,460 of record CANYBF011519186.1, on the reverse strand, counting down.
TACAACTTCTAGGGTGTCAAACGCGGGCGTAACAGTATGGATGTCTGGTTGGGCAGAGATTGCCGTGTGTATGGGGTTGTGTGCCCATTGATTAGCTGTGTGCTTCTGAGTGGCTGTGTGTCATGTTTAGCCGTATGCTTGGCCGTAGGATGTATGTATAATGCCTGTGTCTGATTTATGTGATATGTTCCTAGCACCACTTAGATGTATTCTCAGCGTTTATCATTTGATGAACATAGGTCCGAGTTCAGAGGGAGAGCACCGGGGCTAGAGATACAGCAGCTGGTCGTGGTTCGTGTCTTGGACTTCTGGAGGGACTCCTGTGTTTTTGTATATTTGTGCATAGCGTCTTTTGTATTAGGATTGGCAGTATACTAAATGTACTAATGTATAAGAATCTTTATATTAATAGATATTTATCCAGGGTTTGGTTTTGTATTCATTTATTTATTTTACTATTTGGATTTCTTATACGAGCAGTAGCAGGTCAGCTTCCCTTGTGGTATGATCGTTGTTTGCCTGAGACGGGCAGGCGACGGTTATGCTACGGGAGCTTGTCGCATCCTCTTGAGTTGGGGTCGGGGGTGTGACAAATCAAGTCATTTGTTATTAATGTAACAAACCAGGACACACAAAGAATGATTGTCCTCTTCTCAACAAATTCCCTAAGCCATTCAAAAAGAAAGCATTGAAAGCTACATGGGATGATGACATCGACTCCAATGAGGAGATGTCCAAAAGAGAAGGAGCTACCAATCTATGCTTCATGGCACTCCTACATGAGAATGACAAGGATGAGGTAACTACATCATCTCAATCCTATTATAACAATGATGAATTGAATAATGATGATGATGATTGTAGTGCTTTAGAAGAATTGGTAGAAAAGAATAATATTTTGCTTAAAAAGTATATGTTTCTTAAGAACAAACATGCATGTATCATTAAGGATAAAGATGTTTTGCAAAATGAATTTGATTTCGGTAAAACAAAAATTGAGGGTCTTGAAAAAGAAATCAAAGTTTTGAAGGATGAAAATGATAAACTCTCAAAAGAAAAGGAATTGTTGAAAGACAATCTTTCAAGGTTTGAACAAGGAGAGGTTAAGATAGATACAATTTTAAAACACCAAAAAACTAAGTGGTAATAAAGAGGGTCTTGGATTCAATCAAAACTCCTCCTACACTACTAAGGGAACAGTTTTTGTTAAAGCCTCAACCTCAAAACAACCCTCAAATGATTTAAAAGGAAAAAGTGTTCATTCTAGACATTAACATAAAACTCATCAAACACATAGGCATGTAAACAATGTGCATCACTGTCCATGCTCTTGCTCACATAGTCATTCACATGCATCAAAGAAGAAATATGTACATAACTATTCTAGATTTAGAAGTGTTATATGTCACTATTGCAACAAAAAGGGACATGCTACTAATAGATGTTTTATTAGGAAGATGTATTGGAGTGATAGTGTTGATACCTTTAACCCTCAAGGACCCAAATACATTTGGGTACCTAAAAAGAAGTAAATATATTTGTTTTGATAGATATGCTTGAGATCCAAGGTGGATGAGAACAAATGGTACTTAGATAGTGGATGCTCAAAGAATATGACGTGGAATGCAAGTCTCTTCACACGCCTAGAGGATTATTCCTGAGGAGACGTAACTTTTGGGGATAATGGTGTAGGTAAAGTTATTGGAATTGGTAAGATTGATAAGAATTCCAATTTCTCCCTTAACAAAGTTTTATTGGTTGATGGTTTGACACATGATTTGCTTAGCATTAGTCAATTATGTGATAGTGGATTTAAGGTTGTATTTGATCCTAAAGGATGTTATGTGCATAGGATTAGTGATAATAAATTGGTATTTCAAGGTGATAGGATAGAAGACATTTATATAATTGATTTAAACTCTATTGCTAATAAAGATGTGAAGTGTCTTGTGTCTGTTAGTGAAGATTCTTAGTTGTGGCATCAAAGGCTTGGTCATGCTAGTTTCCATAGCATTAGCGATCTCGAGAAGGACGAGCATGTGGTAGGACTTTCAAAGATCAAATTTGCTAAGGACAAGGTATGCGAGGCTTGCCAAATAGGAAAACAGGTAAAATCTTCATTCAAGGCCAAAAACAAGGTAACTTCTACCAAATCTCTTCAATTATTACATATGGATTTGTTTGGACCTACTAGGGTAGCTAGTTTAGGTGGCATGCATTATGCAAAGATGAATAGCTAGTCTAGGTGGCATGCATAACTCAAATAGCTTGGATGTGTCGTACGGCCATACGGCTGGCCGTACCTTGTGTGTATTGTTTCATTGAGTTCGGTACGGGCGTACGATCGAGTGGTACGGCCGTACGAAACTCTCAGGAATTTGGTTTGTCATGAAACCTGCTTCGGTACGGGCGTACCATGGATTGACACGGCCGTACGCAACTCGTAGGAAAATTGGTTTGTCAGGAAACCTGCTTTGGTACAGGCGTACCAGTGATTGGCACGGCCGTACGTGACTCGCAGGAAAAATGTTTTGTCAGGAAACTCTGTTTGGTACGGGCGTACCAAGTGGTGGTACGACTGTACCATACTTCCCTCCCATTTTCTAACGGATAGTTTTGAATCCGTACGGGCGTACAAAAACAGTATGACCGTACGTGACTTATAAAATAGACATTTAAGTCTTTTAAACGGCTAGTTTTCTTAAGAACTTTTATACACTTTGATTTCTAACATTCATATACTTGCAGAGCACTTCATTTTGAGCTATTATTATATGTTACAAGTTCGTTCTTGATTGTATTCTTCAATTACTTTGTGTTTTGTAATCCTACAACTTAGGGATTAGGTTTTACTCTTGTGGGATTGGTGTGTGCTCAATCCAACGGGGATTGATTTGTAATTGAGTTGTTTGTGAGATTATTATTGTGAAGGTTAGAGTGTGAACCTTGAAAACAATCGGGATTGGATTCATTTGGGAATCCTAATTGTATAATCAATTGATTATAGTAGAACCCTAAGTGGAAACTTAGGAGAAATTGGACGTAGGCAAGAGTTTGGCCGAACCACTTTAAAATCACATGTGTTGCCAAACGTTCCTCAATAATATTATTTTTTTATAAAAAATTACTATTTTTTTATATTTAATAAACTTAAACATCAACGCATATAAATTTATATTTATATTACATTAAAATTTATTGTTTAATAATTGAAGTTTATGGATTGAGCTCGAGAATTTTTTATTTTAATATTATATTAAAAAATTATTCAACTTAAAAATTTAATAAATTGTTAGTTCAGATTAAAAATGATTTTATATATTTATGATATATTGATATTATTAAAAAATAAAAAATAAAATTTATCATTTTTATAATTATCAATATTTGTTTTATATTTTGAAACTCGTATAAATATATTTAATATTTTGATTAAAATTATATATATTGGATTTTTTTTATTTTTAAAAACATAATATAGGTGTTCAATTTTTTTCAATTTTAATTACAATAAGCTTTTGCTCTTATTTTTGCAAAATGAGGAAAATAAGAAAATGTGAAAAGAAAAACCAATTGAAATTGCGGAAATTATTTAAAAAAAATAAAATAAAATAAAATATTTTTTACAGGGAGAGAAGAGAGAAGGCAAGTTTAATTGAATGCAAGAGAAGGAAGGAAAAGAAGGAAGAAGCTAAAGCGACGTCGTATTGCTATGAATCTATAGGGAAAAAAGAGTAAGAAAAATAAAAGATTTTCCTTCAATTTCTTTATTTCCAAACAGGTCAGACTACCAAAATCTTTCCTTCTTTTCTCTCGCATTCCTCTCTGTTGCATCAATTTTAAGTTGAATTTGAATGCCCTTTTACTTCATTTTCAAAACTCATTAAGCTTTATGGGCTGATCTCTAACAATTCAAAGGTAATTGTAATCTGTTCTCAGCTTGTTCTTGAGTTTCATAGAGGAGCTTCTTTTTTTTTTTTTTTCTTTCCATTCCTTTCTGGGTGCAGTTGCATTGTAATTTTATCATAGGAAATTTTGCTAATTGTAGCTGTAAGAATAAATGTTTTATTTTTTAGTTTAAAATATGGTTAGGGTTTGGGTTTTCTTTTCTTCAATTGTCGATTTGGATTTCGTATTGTGTGAAAATTCCAGTCTTTAGAGTGCTTTCGAAGTCGGTGATCATTTAATTGTGTTTATAAGATGTATTCTGTATTGGTGCTTATGGGTTTTGTTGAAGTTATGGGTTTGTTCTTTTTAGGATTCTGGAAAATGGGATTTATGAAACAGAGTGAAATAACCCTAATTTAGTGGTGGGATTTGAGTGGAAGTTAGTGAATTTGGCAAGTTTTGTGTAGTCCGGTTGATTAAGTATGTTGTGAGAAATGCAACGGTTGAATCAGCATTCGCGGGTAAATCTCGCAGAATTGAAAACACAGATAGTTAAAAGAATTGGGGCAGATAAGACAAAGTTGTACTTTCATTATTTGAATAAATTCCTGAATTTGAAGCTCGGTAAGGTTGAGTTCAATAAGCATTGTTTTCGACTTCTTGGAAAGGATAATATCCGGATACACAACCAATTTATTTGTTCGATTTTAAAAAATGCTTGTAATGCCAATAATGCACCTCCATCGAGTATTGATAAGGAGGTTCCAACATCTGCAAGTGATGGGTCCCACCCTTTTCCGAACGGAAAGGCGGATTTTGCTTCTAGCCGATCAACCCTTGGAGGTGATCGCGTTACTTCAGAAGATGGCATACAGAAACTGGTGCAGCATCATCAAGTAGTCTTGGACTCAGAGAGAGAAAGGGACAAGTTGTTTCACCATGCAAAACAATCAAGAGATGGTTCTGTACTGTCTGTACAGAGTAAAGAACAGAGTGAAGTATCTGTACATGAAGACGGAAAAGAGGCATCTGCTAGAAGTTCACTTGTGGCTCCACTTGGCATCCCATTTTGCAGCACAAGTGCTGGTGGTGCCCGCAAGCCGTTGCCTTTAGTAAGTAATGTTAGATGTGCTAACTCCTGTGATACTGGTGAATTGTTGGACTTATCGTCACTGGGAGAAAGGATGCAACAAATTGCTGCTTCGCAAGGCCTTGAAGGTGTCTCAATTGATTCTGTCAACTTACTGAACAGTGGCTTAGATGCTTACTTGAAAGGGTTGATAAAGTCTTGCATCGAGCTGGTGGGTACAAGACATGGATTTGATTCGTTGACAAAAAATATCAACATGCGCAATTCTCCAGGGAAGCTTGCTAATGGATTTTTGCCTGGTCATCGTATGCAGTTACAAAATAGTAGTAGACACTTAGATGGGACGCAAGAACAGAGATCTCACTTCTCAATATCCTTGCTGGATTTCAAAATCGCAATGGAGCTTAACCCACACCAGCTAGGGGAAGACTGGCCATTGCTGCTTGAGAAAATTACACATGCATTTGAAGAATAAGACTCCTGCAGATGTTCTGTCTTTCACTATGTGATTGGTTCAATTAAAAAATTACTGGTTAGAGGGCCAAGAAGATGGACGCTTATGCTTGGTTGCTGATTTCTTAGTCAACATCTTTTCATAGCCTTTGTGTATCAGTTTACTGCTCTCAGATTGGACTCTACCACTTCCAAGATGAATTAAGAGTAGGAGATTCACATTTTATCAAGCTTGTGGTTAATCTAGTGTACAACGTCTCAGCAACCAATCAAAAGGTACACAAAGAAAAGCATGCCAATGTTTGTTGCCCTATTGTATTTTTTTTAGCATTGTTTTCAGCATTTTCTGTAATCTATAGTTGATGAAGAGAAGTTTTAGCCACAGTTTTGCAGGAATAATTTGTCTAGCTTGTTAGGAAGGTCATGGACAACACGCTGTACAAGTTCCTGTATATTTTTTTTTGTCCACACTTGGAATTATTGGAATCTTAGCATTAACAAGTTATGAAGAAATACTAATTGTTTGTGCTAATTTTGATTTGATCTGTGAAATTTATCTGTTGATTCTCTCATTTGCATGTAATTATCATCGACCTCCTTGCCTTATCCCACTTTGGTAGGTCAGAAACTGCAATTCGCAGATTGACTCGAATTATCGGAAAAATAAATATGATACCTTTAATAAAGAAAGTGGCGACTCTTATAGCTGATGCTATTTCTGCTCATTCCTGAAGAGGGAATAATGGAATAAGAATTTAAACAGTCACCAGCTAGATTAACTTCATTAGATAATGGTTGGAAATGGATCATTTGTTATAATCTTTCATCACAAACATGACATGAAGTAGTTTAATTTATGTATAAATCTTCTCATTTTATGTTAGAGTTTACTCATGATTGCCAGTGTATTGGGAGCCATATATGGAAACGCCAAAAAGTTAATCTTTTGCCAGTGTAGTGGGTTTAGCATACCTATTGATTGATTTTTTACAACTCTTTCATGAGGAAAATATTTATTATGATAATCATCTGGCTCATTTTATATGAAGTTCGTCTATGATTAGCTATCAGAAATGCAAGTTCACAGAGTTCAGTCTTTAAGCAACCATGGAGAGAGGCTGAAACCAAATATGTTGTACTTCATAAAAAGAAGTCCCCAGATGCAGTTGGCTGTGAGAAACCCCATAAGGTTTACTTTAGAAAAGAAAAGGCTGAAATACTTTATTTTGTACTTGATCCTCAGGTTTTAATTGATAACAAGATTTATCATTATCAGAAATGGGGAAATCAAGTTCTTCAAGGTTACTTATGCCTTTATTCAGTAAACCATCTAGAATTCTACTTTAGTGATTGTATTCTCATATTTGGAAAATGCTTAAATCTTTGTTTATTGAAAGGAAAGGCTGTCGTTGGTTTTAAGCAGATAATGCTGTGGACATGGTCTGGATTGCCTTTTGTTTTATGTCTTCTCGATCAGGTATGTCTTGCTATTGAAGTTCTGTAGATGCAGGCATGAATCAACTGCACAATGTTCTTGTAACATTTATTAAAAATAGCATGACTGGACTGATTGCACCATAAGCACTGTGATAATGGGCACATTTCTAATTTTATGATAGAATTTCATTAGCAAAGAGGAGGAGGTTTCTTTATTTTAACTGTCATTTTCTTAGCAGTGCAGACTTGGGCCAGAATTATATTAGCTTGCTGCTTAAACTAGCACCAGGATCATCCGTTGGACACACTTGTCTGTTTATTTCCTAAGAGGGAGAGAGGGGAATTGGGGTTCTCATATTCCCTGAACATACTCATTTACTTTATTTTATTCATTAATGGAGGGTCTACTGTTTCCTGAAGAACTCGGTATGCATCATATGGAACAGAACCCTCCATTTGAAATGTTTAAGGTGACTTGCTATGTTGATGGCTACTTGCATGTCTGTTTTGCTTTTGTAGGTGACCGCACTGTCATCGCTAGAAGACGAAGAGTGAGAACCTGGAAAGCGGCTGTTTTCAGACATTATAACGGCCCATCTCCTACCACTTTATTGGAACTCAGGAAATTAAGTTGGAACTTCAAGAATGGGAAGCTATAACATGTACATAGCTTGATGAGTAGTAGCTTTATGCCATTTATATTATTTGATTTAGTTTTAGTTTCTCGTTTGAAATGGTTAAACATGACTTGGAACTCTATATTCAATTATCATGATGAAGACATGCTCTAGTAAATTTCTTTTTTGTAACATCTTTTTCATCTGGTTTGCCAGATGCACATGCTAGCCAAGTTTCAGGATCTGAGACTGATCGAGTCAATGGTTATGACAAAACATTATGCATACACGAGTGACTCCATTGTTCGGCAGGAACTTGTTTTCCCTGGAGAAATCACGAAGATGCTCCTCAACTCCTTCATGCTGCTGCATGACTGCTGTCGGAAGGTAGAATTATGATAAAATGCTCATGTCAACTTGCAGGACACGAACATGACATTGCTAAACAGAGTTAGAAGTTGTGGTCTGCTACTAGCTGGCTGCCACCTGAAGGTCTCGAATTCAAGTCCGAAGCATCTGGTTTCTTATAAAAAACAAAACTGCAGTCCTCTATTAGCAAGTACAAGAAACAAGGCACATATATTTACTTACCGCCATTCCTACATGGTTTCAAGTTGATGATCATGTTGAATTTTACATGTCATTGTTCAACGAACATATAATAAATATGTTGTTTTACTTATGCCAAATGATATGATTATTATAAACAAAATTCTTTCCTTAATTTTTTTCAATTATTCATGTTGTCCTTGTTGAATACTATATGTTTTCACCAACAGAATCAGCATGCATACAGTTGATTTAATGATATTCCTTTTCCTTACACATCAAACAATAAAAGAATTTCTGGCAGATTGCAAGATTGAAGCACCTTTCTGCTAGTCGTCAATGTTCTTCATGTATTCCTTCGAAAGTTTGGTTTCAATTACTAGCTGCTGTTCTCTAATGAGCGAATAGCCTGATTCAAGTAAAGCTTCTATGGTTTGCTGCTCAAAACAGATAGAGATGACAATACATTATAGGTTGATTATTTGCGTAAAATTTGTGTGTAGAAACATATTCAAACGTCTGTTTCAGCATTAAAATTAACCATGAACAGGGAGACTTGCACAAGGTATTTGGGAATTATTACATTCGATTAAAGTAAACCGACATGAATCCTTGTCAGTTCGGTTTTTAGCCATAGCTTGCGGAGGAAGGATAATTTCTAAAGCTGCTTACACTACTTTTGTCTATGTTAGGTTCAGCGTACCTAAATGAATTGCAAGACCAGAAAAAGGCTGTAAAAGAAAAATATTGCAAAGTGGTTGTCACTTTGGTATGCGCTGTTTATAGCTCTAAGCCTATGTTCCATCTATGGCAAAAAAAATTTTTGCTAGCATCAAATATTATTAAACTAGATCCTTCTGTCAGCATGAGTAACTGTGCCACTTGCAACAAATCTAATGATGGTAAACTCGATATTTATCACTGCCTTTGGCATTAGGAAAGAGATTTTCAGAGGAAAACACAAACTGGAATGACATTTATACATTTTGCCAAAAGAGGTATGGGAAACAAGTGAAGAAAAACACAGAAATTTTATAAAAAAATCGAGAAAAGAAAATGAAAAAAAATGCTCAAGTGTCCTCGCACTACCTTTGGGGGAGTAAAGACGGGAAGTGTCTCATCCTTTCTTCGTCTGAGAAGTTTGTTACCAAGACTTTCAACACCTCCAACGTCATCAACCCACTAGAAATAAAACAAAATCAGCCAACATACTTGTATATAATATTGGGTTTTTTACATGAGAAACAGTCGTATTACTAGTCCGTTTTAAATTAACTAAAAATGAGAACAATGACGAGCATCTCGCTCAATTTAGACAACTAAATATGAATTATTCCAGAAGGTCTGACAAAAAAACGATGCCAGCAAACAATTGATAGGAACTAGTAAACTGCAATTTCAGTTCAAAGAGGTAGTTAGCCTTTTTTCTGTTCCCCTTCTTTTGTCAGGGGATAAAGCTTTAGCTTTGTTGAAGCATAAGCATAGATAGGATTGCATTACATAATTATTTGACCAGATAAGCAACCATTCAAGAGGAGAGAAAACCTGTAGCTCAAGTCTACAATAGCTTAACAAAATCTTAAAAGGTTGCTTAGCACTTTCCATGGCCATGATTACAATTCATACAGCTTAATTAATGCGGAGCATTAAGTACCTCAATCACAATGATACAACCAAATGTATAAGCATGAGAACAAGGGAACCTAGACGTGCAAAACCGTCGCATTTCAACTCATTAATCAAATACCTTAGAAATTGCCACATCATAAGTTCGAGAACGAAGAGCTCCATAGAAATCCAAAGCTGCCCAGTAACCCAGGAAAAGGAAAAGTTAAAAATGATGGTGATGGCTCCACAGTACATAAGATTTTCACCATATTTTAATCAAAGCAGATAACAAAAATCACAAACTCCACATGGTCAACTGTGTAAAAATTAGAAAGAATGTTAATTAAACCAATGATACCGAAGAACATTTTATAAACAGGAAAAATCCAATATTGATTGTCAGGTAAGTAGAACGTGAATTAGATGTGGAATAACTGAAAGATACATAATGAAGGTACCTTGATTGGGAAAGGTTTTTACGATGCTAAAAACCTCATCTTTAGATATGCCATCCTTCGCATACATTCTGTGAACAATGTTCACAATATCTTCCTGAGTAGGCTGCCTGCAACAACGATCAGATGTGAATATAGCTAGCACTTTTGGGACTAAAATCACCAAAGAAAATTTAGGTGAAACAGAAAACAAAGCAACTGTCCTATAGTTGAACAGAATGTTAATTGTTAATCTATAATGCTCAGTTAACAGAGAAAAGAATTCCAAAACTAATTAAATGTCTGGCAAGAAAGCAAAGACATGCTTAATATCCTAAGAGATGTTAGTACAAAGTTAGTTTCGCAAGCGTCCTATTCAAATTCCATTAATAAAGAAGTTACAACTATATGATGTCAAAAAGAAAGATTTGTTTATGAACTTTCGGATTTGGAATAATAAATTTTGGTGGCAATTAATTGCAATGAAAATGATAACCAGATGCAGCAGCATGGTACTTGAACATGCAGCTGGGCTTTGATGTTTCAGTTCAAATGCATAACTATAACTTCCACACAATAAAATGCATCTTGGAAGTTTGTTTTTGTGCACATTATAAGGCCATGTGTTTGAAAGGAGCTGGCCACTGAGAATTAAGCAATTAAGATGCTACTCTACAAACGGAAAACTAGGTCAAACGGACGAAAACTTGTGACATGAAAACAGACTTTCATGACATTATTTTCTGCAACTTAATAATCAGAGAATGAAAATAGGGAATGAAAATCTAGATTTCAGTTGTGTGGATTGTGTTACAAATCAAGTACCAGAAAAATTTTTCCATTCTTCCATCACGAATCAAGGGGGCATAGATTGTTGAGAAGTCATTTCCCGTGACAATGATTGGAATTCTATTTGTGATATCTGATTCTCGCCAGTCTTGTCCAATACTCACTCTAGTAGGATTATCTGCCAAATTCATTAGCGTCCCAACAACAATTTGATTGTTCACTGTCATTTGAGTGTTCCCTAAATTAACAAAAACCAAAAACAGGCACATATTTTAGAATCCTGTTATTTAAAGATTACAACATGCATGCTACCAGCACAAACGTACATAGAAACAAGTTCAATGAGAACATAGTAAATGGCCAAAAATGATAACACCCTCATCATATCATTCAGCAGATATTCCCAAATCCAATCTTAGATTGCAAGAACTCACCAAATCTACCAAGACCAGCATCAATATCATTGATCATTAAACAACTCATTTTCCCCTGCATTGGTCCAGAAAAATTAGCTAAGTTTTGGAGTTAAAAAGGTCAACAAGAAAAATGAATGAGAAAAGAATCTCTTCTAATCAAAAAGAGAACTGAAAAGTTTATATGGAATTAAGATGACTCATTTAGTTAAGAGAATATGCATATGCATGTGACAAACAGAAGGAACTAGCTTTGATCTAAACTTGCAAACAGCATAAAGCACCATGAAAAAGAGAGCACCGTGGACATGTAAAACTTTAAAATTCAACTAAACTAATACTCAACTAAGCCTTAATTATTAATTGGAGTTGGCTATATGGAATCTCTTTCTCTATTCCAAACAAAAATTTTAGAACTACAATATATGTGTATCTCATGAATTTCTTTGGAAGTTTGGATGTTATGTGCTGCTGTTGCATATCAGAAATTCCTGATTTAGAATATAACTTCTTTCTAAAATTAAGTGCAAGCATTATAAATTTTTTCGTTGCAGTTACTCTCTCTCACACACACACGTGTAAAATACTTGCACACATACATGTATTAAAACATGTAAGTGTGGAAATCACAATAATTCGACAGTAGGTCAACAGATTCATGAGGACAGCAAGTTACAGGGAAAAAACAAAGAAGTACAAACTTATCAACAAAAAAATAACACGAAGCAATTAATTTCATGACCCTAAACATACATATGTTAACAATGAGAGTGATAAAGCTTCTAACTTGGTTCTTGACCACTTGAGAAGCTGTTCTGTAGCGCTCACGAATCAATTTTCCTGGTTCTCCTGTAAAGAAAATAGAAATTTAACACATAGGTGTGAATTCAAAGTCACCATAAACATGTGAAAGAAAACCATGCCAGTAAATTATTTTATCTGTAAGATACAAGTAAAGAACCCATCAGACCAGCTCTTTCTGATTCTAACTCTCCAGCAGACATGATTACAGGTTCAATTCCCATGGCCTGAAAAACAAGTTCAGTCTGGAATGATTTTCCTTGCCCCTTCCCACCCCAAATACCTGTAAAAGGAAAAATAAAGGTTATAATCACAATAGAACTGTAACATCTACCCTCTTCAGTGGATGAACACAAAGCCACAAGTTTTGGAAAACTTATACTAGTGATGCATAGAGTTCACAAATTGGCATGGAGATTTCTTAAAAAAGGCACCCTACCTTTAAAATTTAAAAAACTTACCTAAGGATATAATTATAGGTCAGAAATTTTAGGGAAGGCATAAATGGTGAACAAAGAAGACGTTCATCAGCAGTCCAACTCTAACTAGAAGTTCTCAACTAAGACAAATAATGAAGAGAGTATTGATAATTAATACCTAATATTAGAGGAACTTTAGCATTGATAAGATGAGCTATGTAGTTCTTCACGATGTGGCACACTGCATTAAGAACAGATGAGTACAGCAAAACGTAAGCAGCAACAAATTTCAAATAATTGCTCGTATTACATCAGACAATCAATAATTTTGCTGAAAAAAGCTGCAATGAATTGTAGTATGCAAAGGTAATACATCAAATTTCAATCTAAACATAAACACACAAACTATGAATAAAATAAGAAGAATACAAACAAAAGTAAGCTGAAAATTAAATAAAAAATGACAAGCAAGTGCAAGTCATTTCTTGCATCCCTATTCAAACAAACTATGAATAAAAATTGACAAAATCCATTAAACATTGAAACTTCAAATAAAATAACAAAGGTAATGTTTTGAAAATTCAGTTCTAGTTCTACCAAAATGTCTTACTCCAATATAAACCCATCGTAATTTCTTCATCTTTGTGAAAGCAAACTTACCAAGCTTATCCTGTCAAAAAAGAAAACAAGAATGTCAACAGAGTAAATATACAAGTATAAAAACACATTTACAAGGGAGCGCAGGTGAATAAACTAAACTGGGAAAAGTAAAAAAGAAAAAGAAAAAGGAAAAAAAAAGTATGCTAGGTGATACAAGAACATTAACACCTTGTTTGAAGAGTCTAAAAATGCAATACTTCGAATTAATTGGACCTATTTAGTCACTTCCCGTGTCCGGAAGTATCATGACTGCTAGAAAATCCACTCTTTTCATTAAATTTTAGAAGAAAGTCATAAAATTATGCCAATAATTACATGATTTCGCATGCATTGAATGCAAAATCAAACAAGATTCTCGAAACTTACGCCAAACAAATTCTAAGCCAAATTGAATAAATATGCTGATGCTAGTGCTACTCCTACTAATGACAATAATAGCTAAACTTTTTGACAGAATAATTAGTAATCTGCTCGTAATCAACCATCAGGAAGCAATAATTCACTAAGAAATCAGAAATTTTAATATACCAAGAAAACTGGAGCGATATAATAATCTCCTTGAAGATACTCAAAAGACCTCGTCACTTTCTGTCGATAATCGAACACAATATCCGCTGCAAATCATTGACAAAAAAAATACATTAAACAATTAGATTTTCCAAAAACGTAAAAGTATCATCATCATCATTATAGTTAATGAAAATTACAGTCTCTGCCGAGGAAATTTCCCGCGAAAAGAGGATCGATGATGCCAGGTCTAGCACCGACGGCGATATTCATGTTATCAGCTTCTTTCCCTAATCTATAAAGATAGTCATTTCCGTCAGAATCTTTGGTTTCCCAAGACGATTGCTGTGACAATTTTCTCTTGGGCGATTTAAGTTGGTCGTTAGAAGTGGTACTGGCGTCGTCGTTAGAGGAACAGGAAACGGCGACGAAGAGAAGAGGGGAGACATTTCTTTTATAAAATAAGGGAATGGAAGGGAATTTGTTACCGGTGAAAACAGAGGAAGAAGGAATGTTGAATAGAGCCATTTCCGATCGATTGGATGACAGTCAGCAAAGTGTTCATGTGTTCATGGGGCTATCTGTTCTTGCTGGATTTTCTTTTTCTTTTTCTTTTTTTTAGTTAATTTTCATTTTTTAATTAAAAATTGAAAAAATAATAATTATAGAAAAATAGCCGCCAGAAATAATATTAATTTCTTTAGAATGTCCGGTAGTTTTTTTTTTCCTTTTTTGGAAAATTTTTTTTTTGTGAGTGGAGATAGAAGGCGCGTGGGGCAACGGCTAGCTCTATCCGATTTTATTTTATGTTTTTGATTAATTTTTTTAATTATTCTTTTATCATTTTTATTTATAATCATTCATACCTTTTAAAAAAATTTCTTTGAATTTAATTCAATTAAATGTATAATTTTTAATTTTGTATTAATTTAATATTTAGTCATATTTTTTTATAATTTAATGTCCATTAAAATGAATTGTTTATGATTTATTGTAAATATTTTTAAAATATTTAAAAAAATCATGTTGATTATAAAAATGAAAAGAAAAGATAAAACATATGAAATTAAAAAATAATTAAGGATTCAATTATTAGAATTTATTATATATTTAATCATTAAAATTTAAAAAGAATTTTCACTAAAATTTGAATTGCATTAATGGAAATTATCTTTTAATTTAATTATTATATAAAACTAAATGTATATGATGTATTATATAATAAAATAATTAATATTTTATTTATAAATTATTTTTTATTAAATACTTTATCTATTCATTAATCATTTATAAATTTTTTAAATATTTATAAACTCATTATAAATATTTAGTATTTATAAGCTAATTTTCTTTAAAATTAATAATTCATGATATTGCTTCCTTGTTGAAATCGTGCAAACGAACCTCCTAAATCTCTCAACTCCCCTTTTTTATGATCAAAACTGGTTTTGATCAAGACCCTTTTGCTACACATAACTTGAGCTTCTTGCATCCTCTGTACAAGACTTCAATTATGCAGCCTCCATCTTCAACGATATTCAAAACCCGAATCGTTTTATGTTCAATACAATGCCTAGATGCAACTCTGTTGGTGATAACCCAAAAGAAGCTTTTGCTGTTTTCAGGAACTTGAGGGCTCAAAGCACTGAACTTGATCACTTCTTTCATTACGATTCTTAAGGTTTATGCACGTCTACTGGCTGTTAAGGCTGGTGAAGGGATTCATGGAACTGTGGTGAGATCTGGGGACTTGATGTTTATAAATATAAAGAATACTCTTGCATTTATATGGCTTCTGTGGCGGAAGCTGGGATGCACAGAAGATGTTTGACTAATTTACTCAAGTGAATGATTTGGTTTCTTGGAATACTTTGATGGGTGCTTATTTACGATCATCTCAGTCTGCTATGGCCATAGAATTGTGGAGGCAAATGTTTGGGTGTTGGTTTAGAGCGAGTGATTCCACATTGTTAAGTGTTTTATCTGCTTTTGCTGATTTAGGAGATTCAACTGGAGGATAATTGGTACATGGCCATTGCACCAAGATTGGATTTTGTTCAAAAATAAACGTTATCCCGGCGGATGTTTGAAATGTATGAAAAAACAGGACATATTAATTCAGGGCATATAATTTTTTATGGTCTTTCTTAAAAGGATGTTGTTTTATGGAATTGTATGATAAACAAGTGTGCAAAGGTAGGGATGCTTGAACAAGCTGCAGCTCTTCTGCAACTCATGAAAGTTGAAGGAGCGAAACCGAATTCTTCTACATTTGCAGGGTTGCTCTCACAGCTGCCTCTGGATCGATAAAACTAGGCCAGTTTCTAAGCGAGTATGGATAAGAGGAGGGATTGGAGGTGGATGCATTTATTCTGTGGGAAACTATGGTTCCCAAATTAAAAGCACAACACTCCAGAATTTATTCTGTGGAGTCGGTCAAATAGAAAGATGACCATCAAAGCGTGAAAGAAGATCTGCATCAGATACTAGTGTAATCTTTCCATCTCTAAATGGAGATGGGCAGTTAGGGGGCTTTGATTCATCAAAAATGTCAAGTTTTTTACGTGGAACTTGCAAGAAGACTTTTCCAAATCCATCTGGTCTTAGAATGCCAGCTCTTGCAATACCTCCTCTTCCAGGAAGGGCAACTCCGCCTCATTCTTCTTTAGATGATGCAAAGCACTCGAACGACAACGTAAATGATGACATTACAAGTTTAAGGGCACAGGTAATTTACTTAATTATTGCTTTCTTATTCCTCTAATATACAAAGCGCAAAACTTAATATTATATCTCATATTGTAGCTATGAGTGGAACCTAAGAGAATAGATACGAGGACTAAGATAAAGGCTATGCCTGAAGCAAGCCATTTATATTTATAGTGGATTGTGTTACCATTTTTAGAGTTAGTAAATAGGATAATTGCGAAGTTTGGTCAACTTTTGAACTCTGTTGGGTTTTTGAAATATTTCACGAGGCCTATATTTCATGCATCAATGACAATATGGGATTATTCCAAATGATAGTGTGGCCATGGAAGTATTAAAACTAAAAGTGCAATAAACATGGATGGGAATCAACCCCATTAGCTGTTTGTATTCATTTATGCAACATTGCTAAATATAGGTTCTGGACCTTGGCGGCAGTTACATTTGACAACCTTTTGCTTTGTTTGACTTGTTTGGCCATTGATAGACAATGGGAAAGTACAAAATGAAGTTTGTGATTAACAGGTATTGCTACTACTTTTTCTGTGACATGACATACTAAGTAGTTGATCAAAATTATGGCCAGTGAATTTGACTTGCTATGAAATCCCTGTCGCCTTGAAGCCTGAGGTTGCCGCTGAAGCTGGAAAACGCAAATCTGCCAGGGAAGTTACCAAGTTTCTTACAACTCAGGTTGGGTTGAAGTTGCTTGGTTTTCTTCTTTTTCTATTTTTATTGAAACAAGCTGCTGGTTGGTCTTACATCTTTGATACTAATGTCTTCTTTTATTACAATTTCATGTTCGATAACTTGACTTATCAGATCCTAAAATGATAAGTATGCATATTATATCTTATTTATCATTTTATAGTTAATTTTCATTATATTTTTATTTAATTTACATTAGGAAGGGGAAATAATTTTTGCGATACTTATTGAATTTAAGCTGGAAATAATATAAATAAATCAGTTCAATTTATTCAATTAAGTCGAAAAAAAATATTTAAAAATTTTGACTTATTTTATTTTTTACTTAATATGCTAAATCATTTTTTTTCTTTCATTATAATATATTCAATTGAATTTTGAGGTCATATAATTGTAATATAAACTAATAATGAACAATTAAATGACTTGTTGAATAAATATTTAAAAAAAGAATGAAACATTTTGATTTTAAATTTAATTAAACAAGCTTACCCGAGGAGTAAATAAATCTATTGCAATTAATTAAAAATTTTACGTTAAACAAGTCCTTAAGAATAATAAAAATGAAAGTTGAAGAACTAATTAAAATATAATAAAAATATAAGGATCTAATTGTAAAAATTGAAAAATTTAGGGATGAATGTATGTTTTATGTGATTTGAATGAAATAATATTATTTAATTTTTTCATACCTAAATCAAATATTCAGCAATTTGATATTTTACAATTGAAATTGTAATAAATTAAAAAAAGAATTAGATCATAGTATTTAGGGGTGAGCATATTTTGGTTTGAATCAAAAAATTGATTCCAACTGTTAAATTTTGTTCGATTTGGTTTGAAAATTTTGAATTCAAAAATTATTCGATTCAGTTTAAAAAAATGAAAATTTTCAGTTCAAAAATTGAAATAACCAAAAAAATTAGGGTAAAAAATCAAACTAACAAAATTGAAATTCGGTTCAATTTGACTTATAAAATTTTAAATTAAAAAAATTTTAGTTTGATTCGGGTACTAAATCAATTGAATGCTCTCTTCTAATAGTATTAAACTCAAATGATAGAAAAATAAAAAAGGAAACTTGTAAAAGAAAAAAGTAAAAACGAAAATTTATAATACATAAGATAAATAAAATTTTTAATTAATAAATTCGTTGATGAATGATGAATGATATAATTAATAACAAAACAAGAATCCTTCATCAACTGGAATTTATATGGGTCATGCTCTCACTATATTGAACTGTATCATCCAGGAATTATCAATAATGAAGAGGAAAAGAGTGATTGAAATAATTTCAATCCTTATAATAAATTATGTTTAAATAATAAGATGTGATGATAATTTATCATTTTTAAATAAAAAGGCATAGTGTAGTATATAAAGTTACATTTATAATGCAATGCTTTTTTTTTAAAAAAAAAAAATCAAGTTTCCACAAATCTTTTTAATATAAAGTTGATGAATGAACTTATATATCATGTATATGATGCTTAATGAATTTATCATCATGAACATAATTAATTCATATAGATGTAGACTATGTGGATGATTATTGATGAAAAATTATTGAAAAATAAGATGGATAAATACATGTCCTCTGCCCCCCAATATCATTGAATTTATTAATATTTCAGCTGTGTTTACATCTCACCAACTACAACCACTAATATTTAGACACATCATTTTCTCTGTTTTTAAATAATAAAAATAACTTTTTTCAAAGAATATGATTTGTATCTTATTATTATTATTATTATGAATATCTTTTAAAATTCATTATTTTTATAGTTTTTTAAATTTTTTTAATCCAACTTTCAAATTTTTATAAAATAAAATATCTAAAAAGTAAATATACGCTATTGATATGAATAATACCTATAAAATCTTGTAAGTTATTATTAATTATATAATCTTATATCGGTATGATCTTAAAATTGTTAAATTATACAATTTTATCATTTTTTCTTCAAATATGAAATTAATTAATTTACATGCTCTTTTATTTAGAAATATGTTAGAAATTATTTTTTATTTGTATGTTTTGTAGCAATGATGATTATATTACATCATTGATTACATTATAATAATATTAAAATAAAGAATTATATAATTTATGGATCCACTAACTATAATTTAGAGAAATAGTTTATTATGATATCACTTATGATAATGTTAAATTCTTCGAATCATAATTAGTTATAATCCAGAGTGAAGAGCAATCCTTTTTCCAGGAACTGAAAAAAGCTCTAAAAAGGAATGAGGATGGAGTCCATTATTACCTGAAGAAGGAGCATATCTCGCAGGAGGATAGAGGTGCCCATAAGACACCATTCTGTAAAAGGGATTCTGCCTTGGTCTGCATCCAAATACTTCTATTTTAGGAAAACAGTTGTGTCTAATCGCAGAGAGGAGAGGAGTTGATTAACCAAAACCACAACAATCATTTTTTAAAAAATTAAAAATTAAAAAAAATAATATATGTAGAAAAAATAAAAAAATAAAAAAAATAGATGAGGGGGGGTTGAAGAAGGAAGTGGAGTAGGTGAAGGGGCAAGTGATCTGCGCAACGGCTGACCTATTTTTCCCAACAAAAATGGGGGGGGATTGGTGCTCTGTGGTAGGTGCTCTAAAGAGACACCTCCTTTTCCCTTTCTCCATATTTATATAATTTTACATTTATTTATTTAATTAATTAATTCATATAATATATGTTTTTTTTTACTATATTGGAATCTTAGTATGTTTTAAAGCACCATCATTCCATATTAGCATAATATTTTTTTTATTGTTTTTATAATATATTTTGTATTATTAGAGTCGGTTAATTATCAATAAATGTTTTTTTTTTGGAATTTTGTTATTTATAATATTATATAGATGAAGCATTTTGATCGGCAGAGGATTTCAAGTCGACTTCACAATCATACCCAATCACAGCCCATCTATCAGATGGGCCCCGCCCCGTCCCACCCCTTAACCAATCATTATCCATCTTCACCAACCCTACTCCACCATCATTTTTTCTCATTTCCTTCTTCCGATTTTACCCTCCTCAAATCTCATAATCCCCACTTTATCCTTCCACCAACCATCTTCATTCTTCAACACATATCTCTATATCAGTAAATTTTTCTTCTCTGCCTTCTTCAGGGGGAAGCTCATTTCTTCTTTACAGAGTCCCTCGATCTCTTTCTTGCTTCAGAATTGTTCTCCAGGATCAACAATGGAGAGTAACCAGCCAACCCAACAAGCTGCAGAAGATATCATTTTTCGTTCCAAGCTGCCTGATATCTATGTCCCCAAGAATCTTCCTTTACATTCATACATCTTTGAAAACATCTCGAATTATGCCTCGAAATCATGTTTGATCGATGGCGTAACAGGGGATATTCTGACATATTCAGAAGTCGAGATCACTTCTCGGAGAGTTGCCTCAGGATTGAACAAGCTTGGAATTAAACAGGGAGAAGTTATCATGCTTTTACTGCATAATTCTCCTCAGTTCGTTCTGTCATTTCTCGGAGCTTCTTTCCTTGGTGCCATAGCGACAGCCGCCAATCCTTTGTTCACTTCAGCTGAGATATCCAAGCAAGCCAAGGCATCAAACACCAAGCTTATAATCACACAAGCTGCCTACACAGAGAAACTGAAAGACCTGGCAATTGATTCTGACATCAAAATTATCTGCATTGATTCAGTCCCTGAAGGTTGCTTGCATTTCTCCGAACTCACACAGGCTAACGAGAATGACTTGCCAGAGGTAAATATCAATCCTGACGACGTCGTCGCCCTACCATATTCGTCAGGAACGACAGGATTTCCCAAAGGAGTGATGTTAACCCACAAAGGATTGGTAACAAGCGTTGCTCAACAGGTCGACGGGGAAAACCCGAATCTGTATTTCCAGAGCGAGGATGTGATACTATGCGTTTTGCCATTGTTCCATATATATGCATTGAATTCAATAATGCTTTGTGGGTTAAGAGTTGGGGCGGCCATTCTGATCATGCCAAAGTTCGATATCAATCTGCTATTGCAATTGATCGAAAGATATAAAGTGACCGTTGGTCCGATTGTTCCTCCCATCGTTTTGGCCATTGCCAAGTCACCGGAAACTGAAAAGTACGATCTTTCTTCGATCAGAGTGCTGAAATCTGGAGCTGCACCTCTAGGCAAGGAGCTTGAAGATGCTGTCAGAGCAAAGTTTCCTAAAGCTGTTCTTGGCCAGGTAATATTTCCAATCTAGTATCTTCTTTCCCTTCGTTTAGATTTGTTCCAGGATCTCACAATTAAAATCGAAAATTTAAATTTTGGTAACAATGCTTTTCCTTTTTACGGTATTTATGGACCGAAAACAAACAGAAAGTGTCCAGCGAGGCAAATTAAATAAATATAATAAATGAGGGGGCGAAATTAGTAATTGTGAAACTATTTAGTGAAAAGTTAGGGTAGATGATGAAGCATTAATTGCATCAACTATTTATATGCCAACATCCATATCCCACCATATTAACACTTTTATCATCCTTTTTTTTTTTCCATAATTAATCCTATTTAGTAATATATTTCGATTAAATTCTAAATTTTAATTTTTAAAAAAATAAACTTTAAATCAAATACATTTATTTGAAATTAGTAAATACATGAAAAAATCCATTTCAAGTTCCTTGACTATGTGATATTTTTTTATAGATATTTTAAATTTTTATTGTGTTATATTTAATTTATAATTTAGAAATAATTATAAATTAATTACGTGTGGAATCTAAATTTCTGTAGAGGGGATGTTTGTTAAATGGTTTAGAATTGGTGATGTGAATAGGGATATGGAATGACAGAAGCAGGGCCAGTGCTAGCCATGTGCTTGGCATTTGCCAAGCAACCATTCGATATAAAACCAGGGGCCTGTGGTACTGTTGTCAGGAATGCTGAGATGAAGATTGTTGATCCTGAAACTGGTGATTCTTTGCCGAGGAATCAGCCTGGAGAGATTTGCATCAGAGGAGATCAAATCATGAAAGGTATACACAATTCTCTCACATTTCACTATGATTTTGTGCATATTAGTGTAAACATTCATAGGATTTACTGTCTCTAGTTCTTCTACTTTTAGATATCTGTCAACTCTTCTAAAAACAGATGATGTTTAGTTTTTTCTGGGAAAATCGCTTTTTCCGGGAAAACATGAAAATTAAAATGAAAAAGCTAACTGCTTTGATTCTGCTGCCTGGGGACCCTTTATGCAACCTGTTTAGTCTTATATGTTAAAACCCGCAAAAATTAGAGAAAACAAAACAACAAAAGAAGAAAAGAAATAACATGGAAATGTTCTGTTTGTTTCAGGATATCTCAACGATCCTGAGGCCACGGCAAGAACCATAGACAAACAAGGGTGGTTACACACCGGAGATATTGGCTACATTGATGATGACGATGAACTCTTTATTGTTGATAGATTGAAGGAATTAATCAAGTACAAAGGGTATCAGGTTGCTCCCGCTGAGCTTGAAGCCATGTTGCTTGCACATCCTGATATTTCTGATGCTGCTGTTGTGGCGTAAGTTAAAGATGCTAACATTCCATGCCTGTAGCCATTTTTACTAACATTCCAGGATAGAGAAGTTAAAGATAGTAACTGTCTTTTCATTGTTTTTAACTTCCAGGATGAGAGATGAAAGTGCCGGAGAAGTTCCAGTCGCATTCGTGGTTAGATCAGACAAATCCAACATCACTGAGGATGAAATCAAGCAGTATATTTCGAAACAGGTAAAGATTTACGTTCATTACAAAACAGTCACTCCATTGTCAGGGTCGATGATTAATTTTATGATTTCTGAGAATGCAGGTGGTGTTTTACAAAAGACTAAACCGTGTCTTCTTCATAGAAGCCATTCCGAAGGCACCATCTGGAAAAATCCTGAGGAAGAACTTGAGAGAAAAATTGGCAGCTGGTTTGCAGAGTTAAAACAGGGCATCCATCGTTTGATTTATTTAATAATTGCAAGCTAAGCTATATACAATAGCAGCCATTTTCATGATTCAGAATGTTAATATGCAGAATATATACTACAAATAATAAATTCTGGTGTAAGCAAACAGACTGTAAGATTTTCCCTCCATCCATGATCTTTGTCTCCCTGGAAAAGACACTGCTTTGAAGGCAACCTACTCTGTTTCTGTAATCCCATGGAGGATCTCATCCTTTGTGTGAGCAAGTTTTTATTCAAGTCTTAAATATGAACAATCCAAAAATCAAATCAAATTAAATCATGTTCCTTTTTAAGTAAATATAATTATAATTTTTTTGTTAATTCATTAATTATTATGCGATTTATTTACTTATTACGTTAAATATTTTATATCATATGACAGATATAATTAAAAATAAACATTTGATTGATAATCAAATTATTTTAACATTTAAAATCAAATTGATTTAAAATTTTGAAAATTTATAAATCATATCAAATTTTGGATGACTGGTTTGATTCTTTTTTTATTATTTTAATTTTTAAACTAAAAATTTTAATTTTAAAAATTAAATTAAATCAAATATTTTTAAATTCAAAAATTTTAGACTGAAATTAATGATTTGATTTGATTTTTCAATTTAAACTCTGATTTATTCACCCTAAAAATGATAATTATATGATGCTTAAATTTGAATTTTTTATATAATTAATTATTCACAATATATTTATATTAACCTTAAATTCATTTTATATACTACCTAGGAACCTCAAATACTTCTAATTTTAGATTTCAGATTTCGCCCTAATTGAGATTAATTTATAAAATAAGTAATAAAATTCATAAAAAATTAAAATTTATTTAATTAATCATAGTTATATTATCAAATTTCTAAAATATTAGATTGTTAAAATTTAAATATCACGTATAACATTCAAATACTTTGACATTTTTAAATATTTAAATTAAGTTTTATTTATTGTTTATGATTTTAAATTAATTTATTTAAAATTTGTATATAATTTTTAAAATAAAAATATAATAAAAAATAATGTTAAAACAATATATATATATATATTTAATGATTATTTTTGTAATAAAATTTTGTCAAATATATTATTCTATCGGTTAATTATTATCAAATAACAAGGACAACAATTATAATTTATAATCACAAAAACAACAAAAAAATATATTTATAATTTATTAATCTAATGTAATTTTATAATCTTATTAATATTTTATTATAACTTTTTTTATTTTATTTATTTTAAAATATTTATGTGTAAATTATAATATCATATTTTAAAATTTTTATTTTTGGAAAAAAATTTATAAATAATTTTTGTGATGTTTGTTTAGTAATTCAAATAATATAAAGTTTGTAAGTTTACATTTGTTAAATTATTAAGAATAATAAAATTTTTATTAGAATTATTATATACATTTATTTTTTAAACAATAAATATAATAATATAATATAAAATAAAAAAATATTTTTTATCATATATTATGTGTAGTTAAATTATTATTTTTTACCAGAAGAACAACAGGAAGGTAAATTATCCCTGGCTTTAATGCAAAAATAAAAATATTAAATAAAATATCCTTTCACAAACCCTAACTTAGGCATTAACTTTGACTTTTTCTGACTGTTTCTTCTTACCCTTTATTCTCTCTCTTTTGTGAGAACGCCAATACACGCACAACACCAAGCAAGCAAAAAAAAAAAAAAAAAAAAAAAGTCTCTCCTTACAGTCCGATATTTTTGCTGGTAAGCATCTTTCGATCTGTCTTTAATTTATTTTACTCGCTGATTTTTGTTTGAATTCATTGTTTTTCGATTTATTTGTTCATTTATTTTTATTTTTTGCTTCTTTCAAATTTCGATTTTCTTTTGTTTCGATCTGTCATTCTTTGCTTCTGTTTACTCTTTTCTTTCCTTTCTTCATTGATTTATTCCTAATTATGCTGATTTTTAATTTTTTTTTTCAGAAAATGTGGTGTTTATCCACTTTTTTTGGCTTTGGAAAAATTGGAAGAAATTTGTCATTAATCGTACTGAGAAAGTGTAACTACTTAGATCAATATGTTTCTATAATTTTGAAATGAAAATAGCCTTTTTGTTGGTAACTGGACAAGAGTTTCGCCAAAATGTATTGATGGTGATTTCAGGTCCTTTTCAGATTTGAACTCTAATGTTGTCAAGCTGTATGCTATTGTTCGAGGATAGGAGTGGCTGAATTGTAGTGGTTTATTTTTTCTTCAAATATCTGTTTTGCAAGTGTCATTTATTAAAAATTTCAAAAGAATCCATTCATTTTTTGTTCTTTCGTTTTTAGCATCTAATGACAATCTTAAAAGGTCCTTAATTCACTCGTTCTTGCTAAATTATAATTTTAGCTAAATGCACGCTCATTATATATACGTTTATAATTTTAGCTTAATTCACGGGGAAAAGTTGCTGCTAGTGTGCCTTTTAATCTGTTACTTCTTTTAATCATTCATAATTACTTGTTTTAGTTCTTTTTATTTTGTATTGAATTGGATGGTTATGGTCCTGACTACTTTGTTTGTCACAAACCTGTGTAGGTTAGTTTATTGTTTCGAGTGCTTTTTCTCTTGAAATGGCTGAACAGGAATCGGATAAGAATATCGAAATATGGAAAATTAAAAAGTTGATTAAGGCATTGGAGTCTGCAAGGGGTAATGGTACGAGCATGATTTCTCTTATAATGCCTCCACGTGATCAAATATCTCGGGTCACAAAGATGTTGGGTGATGAATTTGGAACTGCTTCTAATATTAAAAGTAGGGTCAACCGTCAGTCTGTCTTAGCTGCTATCACTTCTGCTCAACAGAGGCTTAAGCTTTATAACAAGGTACCGCCTAATGGTCTGGTGCTTTATACTGGAACTGTTGTTACTGAAGATGGCAAGGAAAAGAAAGTGACAATTGATTTTGAGCCTTTCAAGCCTATTAATGCATCACTTTACCTTTGTGATAACAAGTTTCATACTGAAGCACTGAATGAACTCTTAGAATCTGATGACAAATTTGGTTTCATTGTCATGGATGGTAATGGCACTTTGTTTGGGACATTGAGTGGTAATACTCGAGAAGTGCTGCATAAATTTACTGTTGATTTACCAAAGAAGCATGGAAGAGGAGGTCAGTCTGCTTTGCGTTTTGCTCGTCTTCGGATGGAAAAACGGCACAACTATGTAAGGAAAACTGCAGAGCTTGCCACACAGTTCTTCATCAATCCTGCTACGAGTCAGCCAAATGTTTCTGGGTTGATCCTGGCTGGTTCCGCAGACTTCAAGACTGAGTTGAGCCAGTCAGATATGTTTGATCCTCGCTTGCAAGCTAAGATATTGAATGTTGTTGATGTTTCTTATGGAGGAGAGAATGGTTTCAACCAAGCTATTGAACTCTCAGCTGAAATCCTATCAAATGTAAAGTTCATCCAGGAAAAACGCTTGATTGGGAAATACTTTGAGGAGATCAGCCAGGATACCGGGAAATATGTCTTTGGTGTTGATGACACGTTGAAGGCTTTGGAAATGGGGGCTGTTGAAACCCTTATTGTATGGGAAAATCTGGATATCACTCGGTATGCGCTGAAAAACAGCGTTTCAGGTGAAATAGTCATAAAGCACTTAAACAAGGAGCAAGAGACTGATCAGAGTAACTTTAGGGATGCAGCCAACTCCTCAGAGTTGGAGGTTCAAGAGAAGATGCCTTTGCTTGAATGGTTTGCAAACGAGTACAAGCGTTTCGGGTGCTCACTTGAATTTGTAACGAACAAATCTCAAGAGGGATCACAGTTTTGCAGAGGGTTCGGTGGAATTGGGGGTATTCTTCGCTACCAGCTTGACATAAGATCATTCGATGAGTTGTCTGACGATGGAGAAGTGTACGAGGATTCAGACTAGAAATGCATTCTTCCATTGTGCAAGACAATGTGGAAGCCCGTAGCAGGATGATGGATCTTTGGCTGTGTTGTCGTAAACTTGATACAGAGTATTTTTAGATTTCACTGCTCGAACATTTTCCTTATTTTGCTGCTCTTGATTTGGATATTTGAAATGTTTTAGTAACTCGCGCTTCATTTGGATCGTTTCATTTTGTTATCTGACATTTTCTCCCTCTTGATTCTTGAGTGACAATGATTTTGTGCAAGATGCTTCAGAATTTTGGATTTCTGTGCGGACTTGATACAGCAGAATAGAGAAACTGCTTTGGTTAAGGAAAATAAATTCCCCATCTTTATCTTTGATACAAGTTACAGACAAACATTGCTGTTGATTTAAATGGATTCTATAGGAGTCATAAGCCTGGTGTATGACAAATCTCATACATTCATATCATCTAAGCATAAATGAAATCAGAAGAGGAAAATTTGGCATTAGGGTAATTTTAAAAATATAACAAAGAAAAATGACAAATACAGAAATTTAGACTACGAAAAAGACCGTTACTTATTCAAAATTAGGCCTATATGAATCAATACACGAACCACTACTGGCCTGTTGCTGAATCTGAGGCATAAGTCACATTACATGGCATCCCATTGTATATTCATCGTTGAAGTGATCACCAACTGGCATGGCTGGTTTCTGGAATCTTTCCTGAAATGCTGCCGTTTCTCGGTTCAACAGTTCCTGGCAAAACGCAGGAGCTAGAGGAGCAACTGCGTATGATGATGGAATTACGTAATATGGCATTGCAACTCCACAAAGCCCAACCTTGTAATGATATTGATTCCACGTAGGGACATTATTCCAATCCTGAAACATGTTTGGATGCTTGGTTTCGATGGCTTGCTGTATGGCAGGGAGACGAACTTCTGTCCTGACGGCTTCAGGATTTGGAGCTTTCAATCCTGAGGATATTGCTCCATCAGGCCCAAGTTTTGGTATTTCTTTCCCTTTTGTGGACATTTCTGCAACACCTGCTTCCTTCTTTTGTCTTCCAGAATTCCGACTTGCGTGGCTCCACAATTCTGCTTGTTTTCCGGCTTTCACAAGCCTTTTTATCAGAACTTGTGGATCGGCAATTCCTACAACTGTAACTTTTGGTAGTAAAGGATCAATCTCAGTCTTTAAAACACCTGCAACATGATTTCCATCTACATTGCGACTCAAAAGAATCCCACATCATAAACAACTAATCCAGCTTTAATTATTATTATCATTATGAACTACCTTCAATACTCTGTAAAATCCTCTTGACCTTCCTTTTGCATCCATCACAACAGATAACAGACACCTTCAGTTCAATCTTCTGAAATAAAGTTTTATTAAAGAATCACAACATGTCACTATCAAGTAAATGAGAAACCCGAAAAAATTGACAGATAAAAGAAAGAAACTAAAAAATTGGCACCTTCAGATCAGCTTCCTTGTACATGTTTCCTGACAGAGTGAAGTAACAGGCGGGGTTTTCCTGGAACCTGGAACCTGAAGGGAACAGGCAAAGACAGAGAGCTTCACTTTGCAAGGAATTGTTGGACGGCCTGGCTCCATTTTATACCAGGGAAAAGAAGAGGTCCATATTGGAATAAATTAGATATCTTTTGTAAATTATATAGTATTTGTATATGTTTCTGCTCTCTGTGTAGTTCCAACGCAAAAGCAATCAGTTGACAGCTTTCTCTACATGCAAAGATGCCCAAATGCAAATGGAACAAATAAATTGTACTAATTTTAACTTTTTTTCAAAAAATTCAATTATTATTATTATTATAGTTAAACTCCTGACAATAATTTTAGTAGATTTTGTATATTGGATTCGAGTATTGAATTAATATTTAATTATTTTACATTAATTATTTAATCTAAAAGCTAAAAAAATTAAATATTAATTATTTGAAAGTTATTAAGAAAAATATTGAACATGTAAATCAAAAATTACTAAAGAAAATTGTTGGACCATATATATAAACAAGTGTATATCATGTTTGTGGAGGTATCTTGTTTAGCTGTCGGTTCATGTTCCTTATGATTCGCCCAGGAGAGACCAGAGGTTCCCCAAATGGGATCCAATTTATTATTAATTATCACAATGATCATTGCTTGATTACCTTCTTTTAGTTTTACCTGTTATTGTTATGGGTGTTAAAATCGTTCTATTCTATACATTGAAAAATTATATATTCCTGCCATTATTCTATGTCGTTTTCTGATATGATATTATAACTGAGACCTTGAATACCACCACTTAGCTGGGTATGTTGTTGTCATTCCAAGGTCGGAGTCAGGCGTGAAATTCACTGGTGACATCTTTCTGGCCTTTTGCTTGACGTTATGCTCTTCTAAATCCCTTATCAGTAAATGAAGATTACTTGTATCATGACCTTCAATCTTACATTGTTCAATGATAATATAGGAACCTCAAAAATAAGTCTGTTTTAAAAGAAATTATCATTGAACATCACATAGAATGTTAAAGTCAGAAATGATCAATGAACGTCTTAACATCAAGGTTAGAAAAATCTGATCATTAAGCCTCAATTTGACCAATGTCAGTTGTAGTTGCCTGTGTTGTCGGGGATTTTGGCAAAATGCCGCACTTCACAATTTCAAAAACAGTTCCCATAATGAAGTGGATGACTCATAACAATATACTGTTAGGATAAATAGATGAACAACATCTTGAACAATAACTCGAGTCGTGTACATGCACTGTCCTTAAAGGATATTTGCATATAGTCCTCTCAAGATAAAACGAGCAGGAAACAGGAACAACAAATTGAACTCTGGATAACCTGAACTAGCAAGCTCGAAGAAAAGGAGAGTAGAGGAGAGGAAAGGAGGAGAAGATGCTTTACTTTTTTTGGTGTCTAACTATGTAGAGAGAACATGTATTTATAGTGTTTAGAAGTAAGGTGAACGTTGAGGACGAGGAAGTAGGTCATGGAACGTGAGAAGGTGGAGAGAATCAAGAAAAATGACATTAATGGAGTCAAATAAGACTTGGTAAAAGTCTTATGAAAAGAAGAAAAATTTAAAACAAATTAAATAAATATTAAAAATAAAATTACAAAATGGATTAGATATTGAAATCCCGTTAAGGGACAGCATTTGTGTTTGCAAGGGGTGCAAATCCATTAATTTAAGCTTCTTGGCCCATTCTTACATGCACGAACCCATTCTCATTTCCAAACCCATTTTAATAATTCAAGATAGCAAAACTATATTTAAACTCATTATTTTGGCTATAAGAAAGTGATGTGGGATTGTGATCTTTTGAAATGGCTTACATGTTCCAACACATGCTTCTCTCGGTTAAACCCATCAAAACCATCTCTTCTTCATGGTGGCAAGCTTTGCTGTTGACCGGTGAAGACCAGCATATCATAATTATTTTATTTATATTCAAGTACATGCAAACTATATGCAAATTGAATATAATTTTTGGTGGTCAAAAGTATCAACATATATATATTGCTATGGTATTAAATAGAATAGTGATAATTTTTATAAATCAAATCAGAAAATTACATGAAAAAAGATTTATGGTTTACCACAATAAACCTAAAATTATACAAAATGTATAATTTGTTGCTAAATAATATACAATAGTGACGAAAGATTTATTTATCATTAAAAAAATATGTGTAATATATATGTTGTATAAAAATATTGATAAATTCAAAAGAAATTGTAATGTATTTGAAATTTAAATTTTAAAAAATATTTGAAAGTAAAGTTAATAACTAGTGTGCTAATTAATATATATTTAGATTAGGATAATAATTTAATAAATTAATATTGATATTGATATATTTTAATATTAATACATGATGAGAGATTATCTCATATGGTAGCAAACTTTGAATTAAATCCAATATCCAAATATTTATTCTGATTTCTATCTCCATAGTCTATAGCACTAATTTTTTTTAATAATTATTAATTATTAATCACATAATTAACTTGAACGAAAAACAAATCAAAAACCTAAACCTTCGGTAATATTTTTTCTCCTACGACCATGGCTTCTTTTCGATGTAAAAATGAATAAATTAAATTTTATTAAAATTATAAAAATAAATAAATTAAAAATAAAAATGAATAAATTAAATTTTAATTCATGTAATTCACGAAATTTTAATCTCTCCTGAATCTCTCTCTCTCTCTCTCTTTCTCTCATTTTCTGCACATATTATTGATCCTTACAATTGGATGCTCCAACTGCTCAAGTAAGATGTCAAGATTGAGCTTGATGTATACATGCGTCA
Source organism: Dalechampia spathulata (assembly GCA_948192965.1). Classification (NCBI taxonomy): domain Eukaryota; kingdom Viridiplantae; phylum Streptophyta; class Magnoliopsida; order Malpighiales; family Euphorbiaceae; genus Dalechampia; species Dalechampia spathulata. Next base: position 1,157 of record CANYBF011519186.1, on the reverse strand, counting down.
AAAGAACTTTATCCTTGAAAACAAACCCACTTGATTCGAACAGGATTAATGCGATTTATCAAGAATGAAGGAGGAAATAATGGCTTTCAAGAACCATGTTTCAGCTTTTCAGTGATAACTATTTTAATTTGTTCATAACAAGGTGATCATGCACCGATTAGTTAATGAAAATAAGTGTAATATTTGAAGCAAAATCTTGGCTTTTAGCTTAAGACATCAACTCCTACAACAAAACTGTGTTTTGTTAAAGCTCAATCCAAATTAAGAATATGTTTGTCAAATTATCATTTCAGCTTTTGAATTTACGTGTATTCGGGTAGCTTCCCCTAGGATTCAAGATCATTATATAGCCTCATCAAAATGACCAAAACCATGGTAATTATCGGAATGCTTGTTATGTTTACAAGCTTGAGGGAAGGAGAAGCATGGCGTTGGCCATGGCAAGTGTCTAGTGAGTCTGTGGAGAAAACTCCTTGCTATAAAGACTGCTACAAAGGATGCTCCGGAAAAAATCGGCACGTGTATGAAGATCCAAATGATTGTAGGAGAGGTTGTTTAGTGTCATGTTGGGTATGATCCAAACACTGGTGCTTCTGCAAGCGACATGATTAAAGGAGCCTCTCCTAAAGAATAGCAGTTGAAGACTATAAACACTCTTCTAAATGAATTCTGGGGAAATCTCATGAGAGACAGAACCATCTATTATGCAACATATTTTACTATTTTATGAAGAAAGTGAAGAATAAGAATAGATCAAACAATCGCATTTTACTTGGTGTAGAAATATGAATAACTCAAGTAATAATTATAATGCAAGAGAGTACAATGGCACTGTAAGAAAACATGTTCTTTGTAACAGCCTGATTGGACGACTGCCTCCACAACCCAACACGAGACCTTTCCAGCATGCTTTGTCCTCACTCACATGCTTCCCGAGAAAACTTCCCAGGAGGTCACCCATCCTATAATCGCTCCATGTCAAGCACGTTTAACTATGGCGTTCTTACGAAATGAGCACCGAAAAGGTAGGTGCACCTTGTTGGTATGGATAGTACCTATCTAATCACTTAAGCTATTCTCAATTGCACAGTCCCATACCTGCACAATCTCGAAATCACTCAACTATGCAACCCCATCCTTACACAGTCTCGGGATCC
>CANYBF011518960.1:0-13221 GCA_948192965.1 Dalechampia spathulata | reverse complement strand
AAGCAATTCATATGAAGAATAATGTCACATTGCATTCTTTCAATCATCATATAAGTAAGTCTATGACTTAACATAATTAAGCAATCATAAAGGATTCTTAAGGTTGTTCAACCATTACCCAACCTAAATATATATATACTTATATAATGAACATATAACTCAAGGATAAAATTAGTAACATAAAAAATATTTCAATGTATCCTAAGCTATAAGCAAAGTACTATCCCTTTTTAACCACTTTTCAACACTAACATATTGTCCCCAATAAGTAGTCTATTTTCTATGAGACTTTTAACTAAGTAAGTGACATAAAAATAAAACAAAATATATATTATTAGAAACTAGACTTAAATATCTTTCCAACAATATATTATTCACCCCGAAACTCATCCAATAAGGTCTTCAACTTTAAATCAAAACATATACAAAGTAGAATGCTATACCAAAACACAAAATCATGTTATCCTCTAAGATCTTTGCTTATTGTGGAAGCCTTTTTTCTAAGGAAATAACCTTAAAATTGAATGATTTTTAAACCATTGGAAATTAGACTCAAAGATCTTTCCAATGGTATATTACACATCCAAAAACTTATTCGATAAGGCCTCCAAACATTGCTTACAAAATGGACTATCGAATGCTAAAACAGTTGCTGTCACGATCGTGGCATCAACTCCACGATCGTGGAATTAAGCATAATTTTTGCAAACCTACTATCATGATCGTGGCTTCAACTCCACGATCGTGGCCGAGAGCCCCATAGGTAGTGTAAACTCATTCCAAAACACCTCCAAATGATTCCTCAATCATCCTAATCCATTAACTATACCTTAAACATCATCAAAATATTTCCAAAACTTACTAGAAATATCCATTAAACACCATTTAAAGTTCAATCATCAATCAAAATCAATTTAGCACTTATAATATTCAAGAAACCAGTTCAATTTCTTTAAAACCATTCAATATCAATTCAACTCTTCAACACTTTAACTTCTTTATTAGATCCATCTTTCACTCCAATTCCTTCTTTCATATAATATTAACACAACTCAACAAGCATAAGGAACAAAAGAAAACAACAATACTCTTTAATTCATGCTTCCTCTTACTTAAATCATAATCTTTAGGTTTGTATGAATAAGAAAAGAGAAGAAGAAGAAAATATGAGTAAAGCATATAAAACATCAAAAATAACATGTACTTCAAAAGCTATGTATGATCCTTACCTTTAATTGCTATGATGTTGCCTTAAGTTAGGTCAAGAACAAGAAAAGAGGAAGAAGAAGCAGATGTTTAATGGAAGAAAAGAAGAAGGAACAACACGTTTGATGAAGGAAAAAGGGAAAGCAAGTGGCTAATTCCTATTTATTAAGATAAGGCCAGTTTGTTTATTTAATATATATATATATAACCTAAGGTCTAATTACATAAGGACAAGTGGCTTCCTTACACCATTTAATTTTTCCCCATTTTCATAACTATTTTTGGCATCATGCTTATAAAATATTACACTGACCACTTTATAATATGAACATAATTCCTACATAATTTTAACTTCCAGTTATTATTTTACCTTTTCATGTAATACATTCTCTATCCTGGCTTACCATGTTACACGTTAAGGAATCATTTAATATACATCAATTCCATTTTAAAGCTTTGTTCAAGGCATTCAACCAAGACACATTCAATTTATTTCAATACTCATCTTTTCACTTGTTTTCGTTCCTGTTTCTAAGAATTTCATATCATATATAATTCCTCTATTCATACTGTACTTTATAACATATCATCACGTTAACACATTCATACATCATATCTAATTCATGCATTTCATGCATCCATCACTCATTCATTGTAACATATTTATAAAACTAATGCATATAAGAGTGTTGTGCAAATCAGGATGTGACAGGTATACAATCTCGTACTGGGTCCATTTCTCTATGTACCAATACTATATCATTCTCTGGTTCCTGTAGGAACATAACATTTCTCTATGGTTCATAATAAGAACCTATACTGTATGATTCCATTAAGGGAATTGATATTAACTGTATGACCCAGTACGCTTTCATTGAACATTGTTTTGTATATAACTTTCTTTTCCCTCTTATATCCTTTGTATGATATGTCATGAATATGTCTTTATGTGTAGATGATTCATGACATGATGCATAAATGATGTTTTAATGATGTTATGTAATAATGATCATACAGTACCATTCATAACGTAAGCTCATTACTTTACTATCACAAGCAGTCAAGTGAGAAAACATCATTTTAAGACCATATACGGGTTCATAAGATGAATAACATAAACATTTAAATATAGTGACATCATTTCAAGACCTTGGATAAGGTCATGAAGTGAAAAGCACAAACCTGCTATTGCTTTTCCCTTATCGATAGCTTGTGGAGAATTAAGAGTCTTGTCCGTTAAACCTGTAACATTTTTATTTTACATTCATTCAGTAAAGTCATTCACACATTGTTCTTGGCTTAACATCTTAAATAATCCATATTCAATCATGTTTTCAAACAATATCGAGGAATACACACATTTCTGCTCTTTATTTTTAAATTAGACAGCACATAGAATTTCAATCTACTAACACATGTGATCATCTTTTCCATCAACTTTTAAACACATTAAACCCTAAATAAAATCCTATTCATTATCATCATACACTTTAATCAGCAACTAAAATGACTAATTCTAGGATTACAAATTAGGAATTTACATAAATCCATATATCTTAATAGAATTTCATCCAGTTATCACAAAACACCAATTTCAATAGCCTAACTTTTCTATATTTTACCAAGCAATCCAGTTCTTTTATTTTAACATCATTAACACAAACCCTACTAAAATCTACTTCTCTATTAAGCTTGTAAAAAGACATAAAGAAGAAGAAAAAATATATATAGCTTATAGAATCCCAAAGAAACATAGAAGTTGAAACCTACATATGATCTTACCTTGAAATGATACTTTTCTTTAGCCCAGAACACAAAGAAAAGAAAAGAGAATAAAGGTTTTCTGTGTTAGGAAGGGAAAAATTTACAGAAACTAACCTAATTTTACCTTTAAAATGTTAATTTTATATCGTGTATGGCAGTACGGTATTACATACGCCCGTATCAATCCCAAAAACTTCAATACCAATTTATGTTGAAACGATGGTATGACCGTACCACCAATTGGTACGCTCTACAAACTTCAATACACATTTTACGCCAAAGTGATTGTACGGCTGTACCATCCATTTGGTATGCCCGTACTAAAAGCTACTGCCAAATTTGGCATGTGGTACGACCAAACCGTATGATCGTATGACTCAAAACACAATTAATGGTACACCTGTACACAAACCCGTATGCCCGTACCAATATTTTTTTTCACAAGTTCTCATTTATATTGACTTCCATTGCTTTTAACTCTACTTTAACTAGTATATACCCATTTTAAATTATACTATTTCACATTATAATATGTTAAACATGCCAAGATACCACTTACACATACTAATTCATTCAACACACATATTCTCAATTAACATCTTTCATACATATTCAACTTTATAATCATCATTTCATCATCTTTTATTATTTTCTCTATAAATTCCATATCATATAGAATTTCTCCATTCATAAAGCACTTAATATCATAATCATCAAGTTAACACATTCATGCATCATATCTAATTCATGCATTTCATGCTTTCATCAATCATTTATTGTAATGTACTCATAAAATAAATGCATATAAAAATATTATGTATATAGGAATGTGACAATAAATAATCAATATAGACTATAAATGATCAATACATTTTATAGTTATATTAGAGGTACACTTTAATTCAAAGTAACAATATTGTTAAAAAAACAAATATAAAATAAAAAATAGATAAATAAAATTATAATTTAATGAAAATACATATCAATAAACAAAAATTCATCTAAAAAAAATTTCAAAATTTGAACATAATTATCAATCATCCTAATTTTTTAATGAATGATCTACTATTACTTGTAACAATCTCTTATTTGTAAAATTTTAATGATATATTAGATTTTACATATTATAAATAACAACATAAAAAATATATAAATACTTATACAATACCATATATATTTTCATTCAATTGTTTAATTAAAAATAATAGTAAAATGTATCGTATACATGAAAATTATGAATTTTAAAATAAAATTTATTATAATTTCATATTATTTGATATTTAAAGTACCAAACTAATCAATTTCAAATAAATAACTATATGTTTCATGTTAATTTTTAAAAAATTTAAATATCATTAAGTTAAAATTGTATATGTAATTATATTATATGCTCACTAATTTCACATTTTCTAACAATATATTATTGATAAAACTCATAAAGTAATGAGATTCTTTACTATTTTATGATTTTTAATATAAACTCTTATTAATTTATTTTAAATTAATAAAATTATGATTATTTATGAGTTAATTATTATAAAAATACAAAATCATGAAAGTTGACTAACAATCTATATAATAATAGTTAAGTACAAGTAATTTATCATGTGGCACAATAAAAAATATTATATTAATTATTTCTTAATTAATTATACATGATATATTATTTAAATTTTCAATTTTTATTGGTCATGATTAATTTGGAGTTTAAAAATAAAAAAAAACATTGAATTATGTAATTCATAAAATTTCTCACAAATTTATATTTAATAACTTTATACTTTATAATTTACATAATTATAATTTGTAGAAAAAATAAACATTTTTAATATAAATGTATAATGTTTAAGCCATGGTTCGAACCGGGGACCTCTAGTGTGTGAGACTAGCGTGATAACCGACTACACCACCCAAACAAGATGCCGATTCGTTCGGAAATACTACTTGAGAGTATTTTGTCAAATCAAAACTGCCTGGTGGAGCATGTCTGGTGAATTATTTTGTCAGATTAAAATTTGTAGAAGAAACAATTATTATTTTGTTGAAAAGATTATGTCTGAACTGTGGTTCGAACCGGGGACCTCTAGTGTGTGAGACTAGCGTGATAACCAACTGCACCACCCAGAAAAATGTCAGCCGCAGTACTGTTTAACCAAATATAGAAATGTATGCTTTGGTTTAAATATTGCACAATTTGATTCTTGAAACAAACGCGAAATTGTTGCTCGATTCGCACCGTCTTCTATCTTCCGATTTCAAGCGGATCCTCCGTCCCTCCCTGCCTACGTTCGACGCCGTCAGATTCAAATAGGAAGATGGCCATGAACTCTCATCATGCATCTCTAGGGCGACGAACGGTATTCTCGTTTTCATTGTTTACATGCTTTCGTTTTAATTTTCTTTTTAGTTTCTGTTGTCGGTGCTCGTGTTTATGTTTAATTATCAATTTCAATGTAGTTAGAGGAAATTAGACAAAAGAGAGCAGCTGAAAGATTAAGCAAATCATCTTCAGGTTCAGATCTCGATCTCTCTCTTAATTATTGCATTCATTTTCATCTATTGATTCGTTGATGGATTGATTTTGGTGAATGTAATCTGATTTTAGGCACAGTTAATGATAACGAGAATGTAACCATAAAAAAATCTGAAAGCGCAAGTCGACTTTCTGAGGTACAATTTCACGTTTCCCTTCATCTCTTTCTTTTCTTCAAAATTCTCTCCATCTATTTCATATATCATATTTGAAAGCAAAGGTTATTTTTGATAAAATTTGATTCCTTCAACTTTAGAATATAAAGCATTTTGATTTAAATGAATTCATCATTTATTTTCCTTTGTAAACGACGCCTTGTAGTTGTTAGAATTATGTCATCTGATTGTCAAAATGAGGATACCGTTTTCAGAGAGATGCATTATCCTGTAATGAATTCAATTCTTGCGCATGATCTGTTCCAGAGGAGGGAAGGATAGATTTTGAAATTAGGTTTGAAGAAACGTGTTGTTTTATATCTTGCTGTCACAATTTAGGAAAGGAATTCTTCAATCCATGTTTTAAGTTTCATTTTAGAGTGCAGATTAGATAAAGTTACCAATGGAATGCGTTATGAATGAGTTGGTGAAAAGGAAATTGATGATTTTGAGCTATCGCTTTGTATAGTGATTGCATTAAACATGCAACCTTTTAAAAGAAAAAAGCATATATTTGGGAGTTATGGTATGATGATCTCATAAAAATAAGCCTTTACTTATGTTATAATTTTCGTGCATATATTTTGATGAGTTATTTTTTTTAGTTTTATAGCGTTTAATGGATTGTGCAGACTGATGTTACCGGATTAGTATCTCAGCTAAAAGATCTGCAGAGAAAGAATGCAGAATTGGAGGAAAGCAACAAGATACTCTCCTTGAAGGTATAGCTGCAATGTTGATCATTTGCTATGGGGGTTTCAGATTCTGTTTATCAAAGCTAATTCTTTGGTTTTCTCAATGTTTCAGCTTCAATCAAAGGATGTTGAGAATGAATCACTAGCAAAGCGCTTAACTGATCTGGTAAAAGCGAATCTTTTCCTCTTTTCTTTTTTTTTTTGCTCACTCGCTTTGTTATTTTCATTTTGCAACAGAATGCTTTAATCTCTATTTTATAGTTCAGTTCTATCTAATTTGCTTTCTTGTGATCTTCAGGAACATAATACTGTACCATCCTTAAGAAAGGCACTTAAGGATGTAGCAATGGAGAAAGATGCAGCAGTGGTTGCACGGGTATATGCATTATTACCTTGTTACTTTTTTCTTGGTGTCCTCTACTGGTTTTATTCTTTTTATATTCTACACTATCACATCTGATATTGTAGTGTAGGAGGACCTTTCTGCTCAGCTTCGTACCCTTAAGAAACGTCTAAAGGAAGCTGAAGAAGAACAGTATAGGGTATGCAAATGCTTATTATTATTATTCTTTTATGTGGCCGCAGCTTGTTTTCTACATTCTTATTAATTTTCTTACAATAGGCTGAGGAAGATGCTGCGGCTTTGAGATCAGAATTGAACTCGATGCAGCAACAAGCAATGAATAACTCATTTGGTGGAATGACCTCCATTGGTATTTCACCGGAACAAGTACAAAGCTTGGAGAAGGAGTTGGCTAGTTTAAAGTCTACTTTACAGGTTAGAATTGCTTCATTGTTTACCCATGGGAATGTTTTTGATAAATGTGTTTTGATGGTTTTAATGTTACAGCAAGAATCATCTTTGAGGCAACAAGACCTACAAAGATTAGCAGCAGAGCAGGCGCGTGTCTCTACCCTTGTATTAGAGAAGCAGGAACTGGAAGAGAAACTTGCGGCTGCATCCAAAAGGGCCCCTGGTACACCTCCTCAGAACATTTGTTTAGTCCCCACCTAAAGAACAGATTATTGTCTTTTTCTATTTGGCTTTTCTTAGTCATTGTTCGTCTCTTGTGCCATGCAGAAGGTGTATTGGAAAATGCAGCTATCAAGGGATTCCCAGTGGTAATTGAATGCTTCTGGTTGCCATTTCCTTTAGTTTAGCCTTCACAAACAATGTCTTGGTATCCTATTACAAACAATGTCTTGCTGATGTTTGATCCCTTGTTTCAACTTTGCGGCTAAAATTTTGGATTTAAGTCTGGGTGGGTGCTTTGTACATTTCAGGAAGAAAAGGAGAAACTTGAGAATCAGTTGCATGATTTGGCTGTAGCAGTTGAGAGATTAGAGAGTAGTAGACAGAAACTTTTGGAGGAGGTGCTGTTTTTGTTTTTGCTTTTAGTATATTATTGTCATGATCTGAATATAACTATGGAAGTTATATGTGGAGTGTATTTGAGATCTAAAGAAGACCTTAATTTGTAATTATTCTTTCAGGTTGATTCTCAATCTTCAGAGATAGAGAAGCTGTTTGAGGAAAATTCTAATCTCTCTTCTTCATACCAAGAGGCGGTGAGCATAGGAAAGCAGTGGGAGAATCAGGTAATAACTGTTCGCTTAAGTGTTGTCTTCTGGTTAAAATGCAAACATGTCTACATCAATCATATTTGTGTTTCAGAACAGTTGACATCTTTGAAAAGTGTTTATTAATCTACCAAGAACAAAACGAGGCTTATTAACAATAAAATATAGTTGCACTGTACACTGCAATTTGTGGTTGATGCAATGGAGGATATCTAAACATTTCTTCCTAAATGACATGAAAATAGTGGCTATGTCCTTTTAACTTCATCTGATTGTTTATGCATGATGTGGCATCTGAATTTGTCACGTTTAATTAGTTCTGAAGACTACTTGTGTAGCTTTATCATGGACTTGCAGAGAATATTGTCTTTCAGGGTCCTTGTTTTCATCAGCATTTCTAATATTTTACTGGATTATTTTTCTTTCAGAGTTGAAATAAATGATATGCTTCAAATGTTACTTTTGCAGTTGAAGGACTGTCTTAAGCAAAATGAAGAGCTTTGCGGAGTTCTGGCCAAGATGAGAATGGAACAGGCTAATATGCTTTCTTCAAGCGACAGGGAGTTCCTCAGAAACTCAACAGGGAGCAAAAGCAATGGGGTAAATGAGACTGGTTCACAGGTGTATACTACTGAAGTTCTTTCCCTTAGGGTTAGTATTCAAACAACTCTGTGTTTTCTTCCAGTACCCTCTATGCTTCACCATTTCTAAACTTAAAGGAACTTGTCTTTGCATCACACATTTTTGTTAAATGCTTGCTTTTAATTCTTTGGTTTGCTTTCCCTCATGTTCGATTATGTTCTCTTTCATAGGGTGAACTTGCAAAAGAACAAAACAGAGCAGAAGCATTGTCAGCTGAGGTCCTGCAGCTATCAGCAAAACTCCAGGAAGTCACACAAGCATATAGCAGTCTTGCACGCGCGTAAGTTCTTCACTTCTAATTTCGATTTTGGTTTGTAGATTTCATTTATGGTGGTATAACTCTTGGGACATGGCAACAAGGAAAGTTAATGTTATTTTTCCAATTGCAGCTACAAACCAGTGTTGAGGAACATTGAGAATAGTCTCATCAAAATGAAGCAAGATGGATCAGTGACAGTTTTGTGAGAAGAAAATGACTTAGCCGCGCTCTCATTATTCATCCAGCAAGCGTGGTGTGATAATCTGCATTTTTGTCGAGGCAATGCTTGATACAAACAGGTTTCAGTTGAATGTTTGCCGAAGTATTTATTTATAGCAAAACAAGCATACAGTTTCAAATATAGGAAGAGTAGTTTTTCATAAAATTCTTTTGATTTCTAAATACATTGTTGAAGATGAACCTATAGGGGTCGTGATTCATTTACAATAGGGGTGCCTGAAACTGTGATATATAAAAACAGGGATGTTATTATAATATGTGCAAGAAGAAAAATATGCAAAACTATGTTATAACCATACGTTAGAGGATACCTCTAATAGTCGCACTCTAACATCATAATGATAACTGCATTCTTCTGTTACAAAAGATCAACTAGAAATCTGTACTTTGATTCGGTCAACAATTTTCAGTTAATCAAATTGTTCAAAAGAATAATATATTGGATTTGTTTCTTTTTGATACTCAACTTGCATTGGAGTTCCCTTGAGGAATGGGAAATGGATAGAAGGAAAGGCAATATTAGAATTTGGCATTAGTAAAACTCAACTTTCTCAAAGATCATATTTGCTACTGTACAAATAGCTGTCTGTGTGCTTTATGAGAAACCTCATCACCTGTTATTCTCTAAAGGTTAAAGGAACATTTGATTGAAGCAGATGATGAATCACCAATAATCCTCACACGAGCAGACTCCATCACGGAAATGGTGAAACCGATTCACGTCTTTTACGAGAATCTCCTTATTCGTGAACTTGGAAATGAGTTTTGTAAACGAATGACAGTCTTCACATAGCCTCAAGTTTTTGGTGATCCGAATTGGTTGGCGATTATTTGTATTGATAAGACCAAATGCGAGTGCTAGTTTTTCGCTATGGCCTAACACAATTTGCTCCTTTTCCTCTGCATCAAGATCGTAAAGCACAACTTTGGTTTGAGGCACATAGCCTTTCTCCTTCATCTCTTTCGACAGTTTAAGCACCAAAGCATGGAGCTGCTCGATCTGTGGATTGAACTCATCAACAGACACAAATGAGTAGATTTTTCTTTTAACTTCTATCCAACTCCGGCCCGATACCTTTCGTAGTCCCCGAGCTTCAAGCAGCCTCTTCACTCTTTTTACTCCTTCCTCGATACCGGCTTCTGCATAAATATCAGCAAGCAGCACGTAATTCCCTGCATTGTTAGGCTCTAGATCAAATAGCCTCATGCTTGCCCTCTCTGCTAGTTTGACATTGCAATGAATCCTACATGATCCAAGGAGAGAACCCCAAACCTTAGGCCCTGGTTCAATTCGCATATCCTCGATAACCCTAGCTGCTTCCTCTAACCTATTTGCTCGACCAAGAAGGTCCACTATGCAAGCATAATGCTCCACGCTAGGATGCATCCCATACTTTTTATGCATGGACTCGAACAATATCTTCCCTTCCTCTACAAGTCCTGCATGGCTGCAAGCTCCCAAAACACTAACAAATGTGATGGGACTTGGCATCACACCATTGCCAATCATATCTTCGAAAATTTGGATTGCTTTCTTTCCAAATCCATGAACACCATAACTTGAAATCAATGAATTCCAAGAAACAACATCTCTCTTATCCATCTGATCAAAAACATGCTGTGCCAGATCAAGTTTACCACATCTTGCATACATGGTCACAAGGGCACTAATAACGGGCAAGATAACGTCCAGGCCCCTTCTAAGAATGTAACCATGTAACAATTTCCCTTGCTCCAAAGCTGCAAGAGCAGCACAGGCTTGAAGCACACTAACCATTGTCACAGAATTTGGACACATGTCTTCAGTCTCAAGCATCATTTCCCTGAAAAGCTCTAAAGCCTCAAAAGGCCTCCCATTTTTCGCATAACAAGCAATCATAGCACTCCAAGAAACCACATTTTTAACCGGCATTTCACCAAAAACAAAACTAGCATACGATACACAACCAAATCTTGCATACATATCAATCAAAGTAGTCATAATATGAACATATGCGTCATACCCACGTCGCAAAATCTGCCCATGAATCTCATTTCCTTTCTTTAACAAGGATATATTACCATTCGGCGCAGTACAAGCTTTAAGCACATAAGTATAAGTGAACCTATCAGAAAGCATTCCGATAGAATTCATCCTCCGATACAAATTCAACACCTCTTCTCCGTTACCTACCAAAGAAAGTGCCCGAAAGAGCGCATTATAGACATAAAGGGTTCTGCTACGCGTATTATCAAACACCTTGCGAGCTTTGTCAATTGAGCCAAAAAACGAATACATATTAATGAGTTTAGTGGACAAGAAAGGATCTTGATCGAACCCATTATCAATAAGGTGCTGATGAACAAATTGCGCATCATGAGGAGAATTTTGACGGGTGCAAGAGAGAAGTAGAACCTCGTAAGTGTGCTGGGTTGGTTCAGGTTCATCGGCAAGGAGGACAAGTGCTTGTTTTAGATTACCTTGTTTGCAAAAAGATTGAATTAACTTGTTATTATCGGTAGCTGTAGAGATTGTAGGCTTTAAATTCACAAAGCAAACAGGTGGTTTTGGAGATGTACGAGGCAAGAAATTGGCGTGGGAAGGTGTTTGAGCAGAGGTTTGAGGCGAGTGAAAAGCCCACATCGTTGTTTGATTAGACGACGATGAATGACAACGAAACGGTGATGTATTCATTCATTCTCTTCCATTGGAGATGATCTCATGGTCTTCTTTTATGATCTTTGTTTCGTGTATACTGCTTTTTCGAGGGAGATTTTTATCGATGGAGACCAGATTTAACTTCTGATTCGTTTGCTTCAGGGGAAAGCAACATAAATTATATAAAAAACATTTTCATTATTTATAATAAAAATGAGAAAAAAGGAAATATAATTTCTTTATTAATATATATTATCATATATATATATATATATATATAATATTTATGAAATAAATGTATTATTTAATTTAAGATATTAATTAAAATATTTCATTTAAATATAAAATTGACATAATGTAGTTATGATATATGAAGTTGGTATATTTTAATAAATTTAATTGATAAATTTATTTATTTATTTATTTACTCTTTTATTGTATGTTTTGAAAATGATGATATTTTTTTTAATTATTGATGGTTAAAAATTGTATCAAACTTAAACTATATGATTGTCAGGAAAGATCATTGTATGATATCAAGTTGGACAATGAATTTAGTATAACCTTCCTTCATCTTGAAATTTATAAGAATTTATTGAATTTTTTTTTTGATAATCTTCTTAAATAATTATATTTCATAAAGGAATTTAAATGGAAAATTTTCTGAATCTTTGGTACTTGAATTAAATGAATTTGAAATATATAATGAATATAAAAAAGAATAAAATATCATGGTATCAAATTTTAAAGATGAAAATAACTATAATGATAATAAACATGAAGTTTTAAGTAGTTAGAATTCTTTGTTGATAACGAACGCTAATCCTTAGATAGTTTAGTCTCTTTGTTATAATCCAACTAGTAGTCACAATCCTAATAGGAATATGATTAGTATGATATTTCTTAAATAATTATATTTTATAAAAAAATGTAAATAAAATTTTTTATAAATCTTTTATATTTGAATTAATTGAACTTAAAAATATGATAACTATAGAGAAAAGGAATATATCTCATTATCAAATTTTAAATATTAGAATAAACATAATGATAATGAATATGAAGTTTTGATCAATTAGGATTCTTTATCGATAACGTATAGGAATTCTTAAGTAGTTTAGTCTCCTTATCATAATATATCATATACATATTAAAAGTGGGAAGAGGGGGAGGAAGTGAAAATACAAGTCTACCCCTCTCCTTTTAATTTTAACAATTCAAAAATAAATATTATTTTTTAAAATTTACATGAAGATAAGCATTACTTTTTTAATTTTAATTGAAAGATAAATATTATTTTTTAAAATTTATATAAAGATAAATATTACTTTTAAAAATTTATAAAAAATAGATATAAAGATTAATCTAATAAATAAAAATTATAAAATAATTTTTGTTTAATATATATCTTATTAAATTTAGAAAATGAATGCTTTAATATTAATTAATATAATATTAAATAATTATATCATTATTAAAATTAATAAATTAAAAATATAAATTAATGC
>CANYBF011518383.1:0-11072 GCA_948192965.1 Dalechampia spathulata | reverse complement strand
ATGATCATATGATATACATGATGTTGATACAATATACATGATGATGTATTGATACATATGATATAGAATAAGATTATTATGTTGACATATGATTATTATGATGTTGATGATATATGTTATACTAGCACCATAGAGTTATATGTTCATCGTTTGTCAATTGATAAATGTAGGAACTAGTAAGGCCGGAGAACAGGAGCGTTAGTGAAGTTGGCAGCTAGTCTTAACATAAGTATTGGTAAGACTTGGATTTCTATATCAAACTTCTATTCCATAATATCATGCTACTTTATAATTTGGTACTTTGGCAGTACTTAAAGTAATTGACAATATTTATAATTATGATGGAATAATTTATGGCGATCCATAAATATGTAAAATTATATGTGTGAATGGTGATAACATTATAATAACTAAAATTAATTATGTATCAGTTATAGTTATTGGATCGTTATGCATGATTGATTTATGCATGTAAAAAAAATGTATGGAATCCCTTGTAGGATGTTTATTGACTTTCTAGAAGAGAAAATGAATAATTATTCTATGAGAGCATGTGATGCAGTGAAAAGATGTGACAAATAAGATCCTATCCAAAGGTGCTGTCCACATTTTAGATTTGGAAGGCAATGAATTCTTAGAGCCCATCAACCTTGACTGGCTAACAAAGTATTTTATCTAGAGCAAAGAGCAAAAGAAAAATAAAATAAAAAGGAAAAGCCTGGTAATCTAAAAACCTGCATAGGTAGTTCACGCAAAAGTTAAGTTAAAAAGAAAAATACTTGCTCAATGAGTTGAAAATTCACTTGGACAACGCACGTAAAAGTTAGAGCTCTTAAAAAGCAAAAGAAGAGCATTAAAATAGTTGATCAAAAAATCTCGCGCGAGGCTGATCAACGACAAGGGTCAAGTCTAATGCACATCAAAGAATCTCTATGATGATTTTAACATTTTTCATGTAAATGTTTTAATCTCATTAATGCAAATGCAATGCTTGTTCATAAACTTAGCCATAAGTAATACAAATTTCAAACATAAAGCATTATTTTTCTTTATTACATGCAATTTTGTTGCTTAACAACTTCTTGTAGTACAGGACTCAGGTGTGGCGCAGCACCCACAGCTTATACTCCTCTTCCATAGCAAATCCTGCTCCAGGAATCGCTTATCACGCCTTTCTGAGGTGCAACATGCTCTTGTAGAGTAATTAACAATCTCTAGTAAATGGAAACCACTAATTACCTTACAAGGGATACGTGAAATTTTTTTTAAAAAAAATTTTCTTGCGGAAGTGTTTGTTCCCAATTACATTCTTACATTTACTACTTTTAATGTTACTTACATTTTTTTTTTACTTTAATTAGAACTTTGAACTCTTCCAAGCCCTTGTCTTCAAAGAGACCTCTACTGAACTGGTACTTTAGGAATCCATGCTTATCATCATCTGCTAACCTGCGTCCATCAAATAATGAACGCTTAGTATATCACTCAGTAGTGATTAAACAGAACATACTAAATACATTCATTTGTATTATATAAAAGACAGGTCATTTAAACCATTGCATTATTTCAATGGCACTAGCATATAACCATTTAGAATTTTACTACTAGATATCACCCTTATGTATATCAATATTTAATTGATTCTATATCATATTTGGATAATCCTTCACTTAATGTCATTATTGTGTCTAATTTATTTTCATATATATACATATAATCTATTTATCCTTGGATTTATAATTCTTTTTGAATTATTTCTAAATAATGTAATCATATGTCATGTATATTAATCAAATATAGTTACATAACTAATATCAATTCATTACCATAACACGTCTATAATATATTCATAACCAATATCAATAATTTCATAACATTTTAGGATTTTATAAAATCCTACAATTATTCTAAATGCCTTTTTTTTATATTTCCTTAAATTAATAAATCATAATATAATTAATCATATTAAATATATTCTCTACCGACATTTAATATGAATGACTTCAAGAATATGTCATATAATCCTCATGTTATTACCATTTAGAAATATAAACTCGTTTAACTATTTTCTATAGCTTCTACTTATAACTATGTCTAATGTATTAGAATTATCTATGATTAATTACAAATGCGTTTATAATATAATCCAACATAACATAAAATAAATTTATTATTCATTGAAATACTCATCTAATCACAATTATAGTGGATATCCTATTCAAAATATATTATTCTTACTCTCAAGCATAAGCTCCATTCACTGTATATAATTCATTATAAGTAATGCAGTATAATATTTATTATGAATTCCAATTTGCCATTTTCTATTGTTTATTTCTTGTATCAACTCATCCCATCAGCATTATGGAAATGCGAGCATATTCAACATTCTTTATACCATAAAGAAACTATCATATATCTTTTAATTTACTTTCATGATATATGAATGATAATGCATGATTTTGAGAATGTATTCATGTTATGCAACCTCTCTCTTATTTTCCTAAATCATTTTATTACATTACCCTCTTTCATACTAGGCCAATTCATAAGCGCGCATGGTACTGGGTCTTACATTCATTTCATAACATTACAGGGGTTCAACGTACTAAAACCCTTTTTCTATTCATTTCATAACATTTTCTTTTCCCTTTATTTTCCATAGAAATTCATTTCATAATGTCCGAGTACCCTTTACATGTATTATTTCCTTTCATTCTTTCATTTTCCTCCTTCCTTATCTCTCCATGACATGTCATGTATATAAATATGTCATTTAATGTTTCATGACATATTAGAAATGCTTTATGCTATGATGCCAACATAAACATACACATGCATCATGATATCATATCAAACATCATCCATTCCATATGTCATGCACCTCGTATAGCATGAATTTCATATGTCATTTCATAAAACATTTCATTTCATATAACATTTATTTCATGTAGCACACAACCCCATTAACATCAATTCCATTTCGTACATTCATTGATAATAATATAATGAAAATCACTTTCATAATGCAAATACATTAAATATTTCTCTCCTACCTTAATTTATAATCCATCATTCAACAAACAATCATTTGATTTCCACAAACAACTATGACACCTCATATATTAATTAATTAATAAGATCATATTCATATGTATAGAAACTCATACCATAAAATTTAATGATTACGTATCAATCCTTGATACTAATCATACTTTTAAAATCAACTCATTCCTTACTGTTCCCATCATAAAATTTATGCAGTTTATCATATAATTCATTCTTCCTTATTTAAATAATCCATGACATATAATCAATATGCTTTGTTATCATGTTATCATTTTATTCATTTAAGTAATTTACCAAACATAATTCTTCTCATATATTTTTTTTATTATGATCATATAATAAAATACTAATTTCCTTTTTACATATCTTATCACTATGTTTAACATATCATCATCATTTATAACATAAATCATTAATAATAATCATATATTATTATTAATGATTTGTTTCTAATGTCATAAACTATTCACATTTAATGATTTATATCAAACTATCACTTTTATAAACTTTATAATTACAGAATATCATAACATCATAAATTATTAGATGAGTAAGTCATTGTATGTGTGTTTCCATAATTTATAATGAATATTATATGAAATTCAATTACTATTGAACTTAAGCAATTATGACCATAATTAAAGAAAACTATAATTTGAAACATGTATGTACATGTTAAAAAGTAAGGTAAGTTCGTACTTACTTGCTGATCCAAAAATTAGGAATCAGCTATAAAGCACAAACCTAATTATTCATTCCTTAATTTAATTCCCCAGGTGGTAATGCGTTGATTTCCCTCTGAATCATATGAATCTTAAATTAAATATTTATCTTCAATTAAATAATTAATTCCATGATTAATCATCCATTATTCATATTTAACAAATCATATATTTTATAAAATAATCAATTATTCAACAATTCTAAACATTTAATTATCACAATATTAATTAAGAAACCATATTATCACTTACATTCATATCATTATTTATATTAATAGTACTAATCATTATATAATTCAAACCCAAATATCATATATCAAATACTAATTTAATATGATTTTCCTACTATTTGAAAATTATACTTTATTGAATTTTTCTCATTTAATTATAAGTATAAAACTTATATTAATCTTTTAATAATCTCTTATTCATGTACTTTTGTTATTGCTTACCATAAATTATTAATTTAACTTATTTAAAATAATATTATCACATCCCTTATATCTTCTTTTAACATATTATTTATTTATTATTATTTTTTTAAAATTCCTACTTCACGGAATTAAATTATTCCTACGTAATCATGCTATATGTGTGTGTGTGTGTATATATATATATATTTTTTTCTTCTTCATTATTCATATATTAATAAATTATTAAAATACTTTTAAGAACTTATATCATCATACATGATACTCCCATTTTTACCTATTCATTTTTTTTAAATCAATCATTATCAATTTCATACAAATCACTTTATATTCATTCATATTTTAAGTCCATAAACATTTAATTTCCACATCCTTTAAAAGAATTAAAACTTATCATACTTAATAAATTAATCGATTTGACCTATAATTATTTCATGACCACATGCTTCTATCATCATTATTTTATCATTTAATATGTATTCTTTAATCTTATTTATTAAACATATCATTAATTTAATTAATTAAAATACTTTTAGAGCTATTTCTTAACTTACAATCAAATGTCTCTTCTTCATATTTCATTTTAATCCTCTAATTTTCCATTTAAATTAACCTATTTATTTCATTAATAATTTAACTCAATATTCTTTAATCAATATTAATATACTCAATAATTTAAACAATTAAATGCTTATAAATCATATGACCCCATACTTTATCATTATCCACTTATCACTATAAATAGACAATTTAATTCCATCTTACATAAATATGCTATTTATATTCCAAGATATAACTCACTTTCACATAACATGTTATTTAGCTTTTATTTATTTTATTTTAATTATTTATTATAAATGTCAAATACAAATTTTTACATAATTAGTTAATTAAATCTATAAACTTCCTTAATACTCATTACCACTTAATTAATTAATCTTATAAATTTTTCTACTAAATTGCCACATGCTTTATTGTTATTATCTTATTTTGTTTTTTTAATCAATAATATCAAATCTCTTGCAATTTAGTGCATATAATTAATTAATTTCTTCATTAGACTTTAATCATAACATTTTTAAAAAAATCATACCATTATTATATTAATTAATTAAGCCTTTATAATTATTTAATATACTAATTTAGTGTTCATATTAACCTTTAAACTCAATATGACCGTATAAACCAATAATAATCCATTAAACACTCAATAAAACTTCTTTGATCAAAAATCATAAAACAATTCGTATATTACTTCTATATTTCATCAAATTTGTAAGCCTTAAGATCTCATCATCATCAAAACAACTAAAAACTCAATCAAAACTAAAAACTATCAAATCTTCATCAAATCCATTCGGCCAAAACATATATCAAGCATAAAACAATTTGACTTTCACTAAAACTACTCAAAAACGCATAAATCATCAAAAGTTAATATCAATAACATTCAATCAAGCCTCACCTTCAAGCAAACAAATCACAACTCAACTAAACTTCACTTCCTTTCAATTTCATTTTCAATCTACAAGGATCCCTCCTTCAATACTTGTTTTCCATCCTCAAAAACCCATACATGTACCTTAGAAAGAAAATCCAATAAGAAAAAATGGGATAAAACATCAAATGGGTTTCGGTTTTTTCAAGAAATCTTATAGATCTAATGATTTAAGTCTTTAAACTTAAAGAAAAAAGAGAGACATGGTTTGGCCTTAGCAAAAACAAAATAAAAGAGAGCGATTTTCGGCCAATCTTTAAGAAATACTTACAAACCTTGCCTAAACTTGAAGAACAAAATAAGAAAATGGAGAAAAGTGTTGTGGTTTGGTTGCTTTCTTGAAAAATGCTTCGATTTCTTCATAACAAAGAGAAGATAGCTCTGCCTTGTCCATTTCTTAAGCTAAATGCACGACTTGTCCATTTCTTAAGCTAAACGCATGGCCTTCATCTTGTATATAGAGATTTAGAAGAAAAATGTATGAAAAAGATGAGGGTATGTGGTTTCCATGGAGGTTATGGTGAACATAAAAGAAAGAAATGAAAGAAAAAGAAGGAGTGTTGGAAAAGAGGTTACGGCTCTTTTGAGAAAGGAAAGTGAAAATGTGTATTTTGAGGGAAAAAGAAAATTAAAATTGTATGGAGGGTTTATGTCACTTAGGGCATCCCTACCATAGCCTAATGCACCCTCAACCATGTGATTCTAGCCTCCAAAGTCTAACAATACATATTTTTATACGTATAAACTTCATTTTCTTCCTTTAAAACCCTCAAAATATGTATTAAATACCTCCATACACCTTCAATACAAATTTAACATCACCAAATACCATCCATACATATTCAATTTATCAATATATTCTTCATAAATCAATTAAAATATCTTATTATTATTCTCTCTCCTTCCAAAACATTTTTCCAATTTTAATACTATGAATATTTTATTCAACCATTATCATATCCTCCAATAAATAATAAAATATAATTATTTTCAAATCTCACTTATGTAAATATATAATTTATATATTCCATCTTACATATTTATTTATTAAATCACTATCTTATTTTCAAAATTCCTTTTAATTACATAAGCAAATTAAACTATTTAATATTCATAATATCACATGTCTAATTAACACTTAATTATTATTTCCATAATCGTGGAAGAGGAGCCAAGATGGAAGGAACCTATTGGAAAATTCCATGATTGTGGACTCCAACTCCATGATCGTGGAGTTCATGGAGAATTGCCCAAAACCTACTGGAATATTCCATGATCGTGGACTTTAACTCCATGATAGTGGAGTGAAGGCCGAAGTCCAAGAGGAAAGCTACTGGAAAAGTCCATGATCGTGGACTCCAACTCCACAACCATGGACCTAAAATTATTGGGTTAAATAGAAGATGACTTGACAAAAGATAAGGGTAGAAAATGGATTCCATGTGAAGAAAGAAAACAAAAAATCTTAAAGGGCACTAATGGCCAATGGAGTCCACATTATAAAGGAGTGATGGGTAAAGAAATAGATAAAATCCAAGAGGGGGCAAGGGTGACCTCCACTCAAGAATTTAAGGGGAAGACCATACATTAGCAGAAGAATATACAGGATTTTGGGTAGTCTGCTATCTAGGGTTTTCTTCTGTTCTTGGTATTCTCCATTTTTTCTTGTATTCTTGCTATAAGCTATGAGTGGTTAAATACTTTTCAGTAGGGTTTGATTTCTGAAATCCTATTTTAGGATGACTGATTATGCTTGTTTGAATATTACTATGAATGTTTAAATTCAAAGATTGGTTGTAGAAACAAAATCTTTGCTTTATAATTTTAATGAGAGTTGGATTGTAGAATGCTTGTTCATTGAGAGATGTTCAATTCTAAAGGTTAGTTTTCTTAACCATTTCTTATGCTCTGTGATCACAACGAGAGTTGGATTGTGGAATGCTTATTCATTCTGGTTAGGTAGATGTGTATGAGAGATCTACATGTTCCTAATTCCTATATGATTGATTATTATCTTTCCTAATTAGAGGACCATGATAGTGACTAAGTGAATCCAAGATTAGTAAGAAGTTTAGTTGGTTTCGCCTCGAGAGAGGGTTATCAATGTTGGAGGATATCTTGGGTAGTAATAAGCACATGACAGTTGTCCTAATTTGGTGATGATGATCTCAAATCCTATATTTCTTACCATTGTTTCACCTTCTTATCTTTAAGTTCATTTTACTTTATTACTTACTTACAATTGCAATCGGTTACTTCCAGACATCAAACCATTATTGTTGCTTAAACAAATAGGAAATTTGAGTAGAGATGGATGGAAAATAAATCCTTGAGGGATCAATATCTATAACAATTTGTATGCTTGCAGTGAAGTAGTGATTAAAATTACTGTTGTTTCATACCATTTAAGGAGCAATCAAGTTTTTGGTACTGTTGCCAAGGATTTATGTGTTTAACGTTGGTACAAAGAAATAAAGTTTGATTTAAGTGTTTTTTTTAATCTTTTGTTTGAGTTATGTAAGTGTATGAGCAGGAGAACCAAAAACTAGTAGTCAACATTGTTAGAAGCTTGTGAAGATCCAATAAGGCTTAAAAGAGAAAACTAAAGAATTACTCAGGAAAGGATTGTACAGGAACATCCAGCAGAGATGGCAGAAGAATAAAGAACATTGATGGATGTGGTCAGGCCTAGTTTCTATGCTAACCAACAAAGCATAATGAGACCAGCTGTTGTAGCCAATAATTTTGAGATCAAGCCAGCTCTACTGCAAATGTTGCAGTCTTTCGTACAATTTTTTGGTTTACAGAATGAGGATCCTAATGCTCATATATTGAATTTTCTGGAGATTTGTGACACTTTCAAGTATAATGGAGTTGTAGAGGATGCTATAAGATTGAGGCTATTTCTATTTACATTGAGGGACAAGGCAAAGATTTGGCTGAACTCATTGACTCCAAGGTCAATCACGACTTGGGACCAACTTATGCAAGCATTTCTGGCCAAATACTTTCCCTTGGTAAAGATTGCAAAGATCATCAAGGAGATTACTAACATTCAGCAGATGGATGGTGAGTCTTTATATGGGACATAGGAAAGATTCAAGGAGCTACAAACATTTTACAATGGAGTAAATACAACCACTAAAGGGACCATTGATGTAGCAGCTGGAGAGCCCTTAATGAAGAAGACCATAGAAGTAGCATATGAACTGCTGGAGGAAATGGTAGCTACAAATGCACTATAGGCATCAGACAGGTCAAAGATGGTAATTAAAGAACATAAATATGTTTTATCACTTGATGCTGTTAGTGCTTTGCAGGCTGAAGTTGCGAATTTGACTAAGCAAATCAGTAACTTATCAAAGGTGTCCAGTTCATGTGAGCTGTGCGGACAAGCAGGACATGTAGTGAACGAATGCAACACATGTAAGACCATGGATCAGGTAAGTTTTGTAGGCAATATACCATAATCCATGGAAAGACAAGGTAACAATTCTTATTCCAATACATATAATCTGAGATGGTGAAACCATCCAAACTTTTCTTGGAGTAACAATGTAGGAAATGTGCAAAAGGCACAACAACTAGCATCATCCCAGAATAATTTTGAATCAAAAATGGAGAAATTCATGGAGCTATTGGAACCAAACTAACAAACTAGGAGGAATCACAGAAGTGAATGGAAGCCAAGTTTGATCAAATTACAAAAAACCATTCCTCCTCCATCCACAACTTAGTGGTTTAAGTGGGGTAGCTTGCAACAACAATTGTGCAACGGAACCTTGGAGGACTTCCAAGTAATATAGAGCCAAACCCTAAAGAGCAAGTAAAGGCAATCCAACTAATAAGTGGTAAGGAATTGGTTAGTAAGGGTAAGGAACCTATTATTATTGAGGATGAATGTAGGAAAGAAGAACAAAGAGAGAGTAGTTATGAAGCTGGACCTTCACAAACACACCAGGAGGCTGAAGGAAGACACTGCCATGAGCGTGGCAGCCAACTCCACGATCATGGAGTTGGATCTAAGCAGCAGATAAAAGAAGATCAGCTAGGGCCAGGTAGATTTGTTAGTCAAAATGGACAAGTTCATCATTCTGGTAGATTTTGTAGTGTTGGACTACAATGAAGATGTCAATTACCCCTTGATTTTAGGGACACCTTTCCTAAATACAGGGAGAGCCTTAGTCGATGTCCATGAAGGAAAGCTAATCTTGAGAATTAGAGAAGAAAAGATAGAGTTTTTCATGAGAAAAGCAATGAAAAAGCCAATGGAAGGTGAGTCATGTATGAAACTCAACGTAATTGATGAATGTGTGTGCTGTGCTAGAAGAAGAACCAAAAGATGTCACAATAAGGGAAGAGATTGAGGTAATAAATGAGTGTGAGTGCCAGTTTCTGCCAGGGCCCAGAGCGAGGCTTGCGAAATCACGGACCGGGGACCGCACTTGGAGCGAAAGTGTAGTCTTCCTAAGGGGTTCCCTTAGAGAATGATACGGACTCGAAAGAGTCGCAAGGAGTCACCACCGGATGGTTCCGGATTGGTCCAACCGACCCATAACATGAGTGCTAGTTAAACCCTTTAGAGATTGGGTTCGGGTGGTAGAGATCTATTCTATGAGTTTCCAAAATCGATTTTACCATTTTAGTTGGAATTAATTATCCTAAGCAGACAAGCATACGAGCATAATTATAAACACACAACACGTCATGTGAATTGTTGTTGCAAGGTTGCACGTAGAATGACATATAAAGCTATATGGCATGGCATATGCATGTCATGTGATATAGCTGTAAAAGTAACATGGTATATGCATGACATGTGAGCGTGTATGCCATATCATATGCATGATATGGCAATCCTAATATGTGAGCACATATTATAGCAAGTAGCGTATTACGTTATGCATCAACATTTTAGATTCATTTTAGCGTTTAAGCGTACAACGTATATGATACGTATGCATGAATAACATATCATATGCATGATATGTGAAGTGATGGATGTCATGGCATAGTGAATGACATACCTTATGCATGGCATGTGGATGATATATGACGTATCATATGCATGATATGTGTGATAGTGTAATACATGGCATATGCATGACATGTTAGATGTATGATATACCAAATGCATGGCATGTGAAGTGATGCATGACATGGCATATGCATGACATGTGTAGTGGAATGTGCTTATGTCATGTGGTATGACATGTAAAATGTTAAATTATAACATGGCATTGTATGGCATACCATATGCATGGCATGTGAAATGGATGAATTACTATATGTATAGCATGTGAAGTGAATAACATACCGTATGCGTAGCATGTGAGATGAATGACATACCGT